>VMDO01012523.1:49528-62064 GCA_007922755.1 Pedetes capensis | reverse complement strand
TGCAGGAAACATCAAAAGAAGATGGGAAGAATACACAGAGTCATTATACAAGAAAGAATTGGTAGGTGACCAATCATTCCAAGAGGTTGCATACAAAGAGGAACCAATGGTGTTGAAGGACGAAGTGGAAGCTGCCTTGAAAGAACTGGCGAAACACAAGGCTCCAGGAATTGATGGGATACCAATAGAGATGTTTCAATAAACAGATGCAGCACTGGAGGTGTTAACATGTTTATGCCAACAGATCTGGAAAACAGCTACTTGGCCAACTGACTGGAAGAGATCCATATTTGTGCCTATTCCCAAAAAAGGGGATCCAACTGAATGTTGAAACTATCGGACAATATCATTAATATCGCACACCAGCAAAATTCTACTAAGGATCATTCAGAAGCAACTGCAGCAGTATATAGACAGGGAATTACCAGAAAATCAAGTGGGATTCAGAAGAGGGTGGGGAACTAGGGACATCATTGCTGATGTCAGGTGGATATTAGCTGAAAACAGAGAATATCAAAAAGATGTCTATCTATGTTTTATTGACTACGCAAAAGCATTTGATTGTGTGGATCATAACAAATTATGGATAACACTTTGGAAAATGGGAATACCAGAACACCTAATTGTGCTCATGAGAAATCTGTACATGAACCAGGAGGCAGTTGTTCGAGTAAACAAGGAAACACAGCCTGTTTTAAAGTTGAGAAAGGTGTGCATCAGGGCTGTATACTTTCACCATAGCTCTTCAATTTATATGCTGAGCAAATAACCCGAGAAGCTGGAGTTTATGAGGAAGAACGTGGCATCCGGATTGGGGAAAGACTCATTAACAACCTGCGCTATGCAGATGACACAACTCTGCTTGCTGAAAGTGAAGAGGATATAAAACATTTACTGATGAAGATCAAAGATCATAGCCTTCAATATGGGTTGCGACTAAACATCAACAAAACAAAAATCCTCACGACAGGGTCAGCACGCAACTTCACAATAAATGGAGAAAAGATTGAGGTTGTCCAAGATTTTACTTTGCTTGGCTCTATAATCAACACTCATGGAAGCAGCAGTCAAGAAATCAAAAGACGCATTGCTCTAGGAAAAGCTGTGGCAAAAGATCTCTTTAGAGTATTGAAAAGCAAAGATGTCACATTGAAGACGAATGTGCGTCTGACTCATGCCATAGTATTTTCAGTGGCATCATATGGTTGTGAAAGCTGGACATTGAACAAGAGAGACAGAAAAAGAATTGATGCTTTTGAATTGTGGTGCTGGAGACGTCTATTGAATATACCATGGACTGCCAAAAGAACCAACAAATCTGTCCTAGAAGAAGTGCAACCAGAGTGCTCCTTGGAAGCAAGAATGGCCAGACTGCGTCTTACGTATTTCGGACATGTAGTCAGGAGAGAACAATCCCTGGAGAAGGACATCATGTTTGGAAGAGTGGCAGGTCAACGCAAAAAAGGAAAACCCTCCACCAGATGGATTGACACAGTGTCTGCAACAATGGGCTTAAACATAAATAAGATCATTTGCCTGGCACAGAATCGGCAAGTGTTTCGATCTGCTGTACATAGGGTTGCTATGAGTCGGACTCGACTCGACAGCACCTAACAACAACAACAACAACAAATGAGGATGTGATTTATTGAGTACTTAGTAGGTAAGATGCAGAAAATAATTTCATTTTGATGAACGTATCAATATGTATCTTCACCACTGATACAACAACCCTCTTTTTATAAAAATCAGGAAATTGAGCCCAGGGAATTTAAATAACTCATTCCGATATTCTGAAATGTATAATTGGTATCTTTTCCATTTCCTGGCATCCTAAAATCCTTGGCCTCTCCAAAGTGGTAAGTATTTTATCTTTCTGTGTGCTAAAAAAATGACTAGTGACTGGCAGCCCCTTAGTAGCTTCAAGATTCATGCTATTCACAGGATAGAGCAAAGATGTTTACAGAGTGGGAACTTTCTATCCTCAGCACCCCAACATCTAGGAAAGGGAGAAGGGCGGAAGGTTGAGTCAATCTCCAAGGGCTAATGACTTAACCAATTATGCCTACATAATGAAGCTTCCATAAAAACCTGAAAGACTAAGTCCAGACAGCTTCTAGACAGCTAACCACTTGGAAGTCCTTGGAAGGTGGTGTACCTGGAGAGGGCATAAAAACTCCATGTCCTCCTACATATCTTGCCCTATCCATCTCTTCATCTGGTGTTCACCAGTATCCTTTTTAATGTGCTTTATAATAAATCAGTAAACATATGTATTTGCTTCTTGCAGTTCTGTGATTAATCCTAGAAAATTAATGCAACTCAAGGGAGGGGGTCATAGGAAGCCTAATTTATAGCAAATTGGTCAGAAGCACAGGCCACATGTAAGGTGGAGGGGCAGACAGGGGGACTGAGTCCTCAAACTGGAGGATAGTACTACCTCTAGGTAGACAGTGTCAGAATTGGATTGGGTTAGACTCACAGGAGTCCCTAACCCCTGGGCTGCAGACTGGTACCAGTGTGAGTGGCAGGGTGAACAAGTAAAACTTCATCGATATTTATGGAATGCACTTGAATCATCCTGAAACCACTCCTCCCCCTTCCTCTAACCTGTGGAAACACCGTCTTCTGCAAAACCAATCCGGTACTAAAAAGGTTGGGGACCACTGGATCAGAGCTCTGCTGGTGTTGGCTACAGAATCTCGCGTCAAAGTTGATCAACAGGTTGGTGTTTAAGGAAATTGCCCCACAGGTCTTTTGTCAAAGTCATTTGTTAACTTGTATAGTTGAGTAGTGAGACAGAGAATAGGAAACTCTGCTCCCCCCCACCCACACACCATATCCTCTCATTACCCAATAACCCTGCAGTGGATAATTTGGAAAGGTGAAATTTGAACCCAGTCCTACCTGACATAAAAGCCCTTGCTTTCCCATCTCTATCATCTACAAAATGGTGATAAAATATCAACTCACTGGCCTGCAGTGAGGATGAAATGAGATGACAAGGGAGGGAATGTGGTCACACAGAAGATAAGAAATCAAGTCACGTTTTCTTCCTCTGTTGTCATCTCAGCCCATCCTCAGGACATGTCTCTGCTTTTTAAGGTTTTCCCCAGTCCCCTGTGCACCCCTCTCCTCCTCAGTAAGATACCTCACCTGCCTTCCTCCCCAAATGGACAAGGGAGAGATATGAGATTTTGCTTTGATGAACTTGGGAGTTAAGGCCAAGGGAAATGTATGAGAAGAACTCGGGATCCCATGGGATGATGTGAAATGTCTTTAGAGTTGTGATCTAAGCTGGCCACACAAAATAGGAAAAGAATACAGCAATTGTTCAGGGATCAACTAAATTCTACCAAATAGAGAAGATCCGAGTGTCACTTTTTCCATTTACTCCAATCAAGCAGCCCCCCAGGCCCTCTGTGATTGGGATAAAATCAGCCCTTTGGGTCCTGTCTTCTAGTCTCTGATTAGATTTTCCATTCATTCACCAAATATATATTGAGCAGCTGCTGCCCAGTTGAGGCAGTTGGGATCTAGTGGTAATAAGCAGGTTTCCTGATCTGAAGATGTTCAACTGGTATCATTTTAATAAAGGAGAAAAGCAAAAGAAAACACATTTGGACATACAAGTGAATAAAATGGCTGTGTGTTGTTCTAAAGGCTTTGACGGAAAACACCAAGGTCTGAGATTCTGAATGAGATGGTGGTAGGAAGGGGGTTTATCATAGGAAGAGGCTCCCCGAAGAAGAGATGCCCTCAAAAAAGGAAAGGTGCTGGCTGTGTGGAAAGGGGTGGGGGAAATGTCCTTGTGGAGAGCAAAAGTCCCAGCATGAGCTCAGCTGAGAAGTGGAAGGGGACACTCCTGGGACCAGAAGTCAGTATTCTATTGGAAGATGTGAAGAGCCCAGGAATAGAGGCAGATGCGTTTTTACAGGACTGTACTGGAAAGACTCTGAGAAGAACTGTATTTTTAAGGAGACAGGTTGGCAGACTGGAGTGTGTGTGAGCGTGTGTGTATATGCACATGTATGCATGAATTCACACTGTGACAATTACCAGGCCATGTGTTTGTCTTTTTATGATAGAATGATGTGGCGTGACCATAAGCAAGCTAGTGTTCCCCCCGCGCCACCCCTCCTTTCTTTTTTTTTTTTGCAAACTGACTCAGCAAGCTCTGGGACTGAAAATAAGTAGATTTTGTGGTTGATGACTGATTCCCTGAGTCAAATGGTCTGGACAGGGGTGTGTGATCCTTAACATTGATTAGATTGCTTTAGCGTCATTGCCATTTTCTTCTTCTTTTTTTCTTTTCTCTTCCTTCATCTTTCATCCCTCTCTCTCTCTCTCTCTCTCTCTCTCTTTCTTTTTCTTGCTTTTTCTTTTTTGTTGTTGTTGTTGAAACAGGGTCTCCCTATATAGTCCCAGTTGACTTGGAATTCCTCTGTAGACCAGGCTGGCCTTGAACTTTTGAAGATCCTCCTGCTTCAGCCTCCTGGGCCCTGGGATTACAGGTGCATACCACCAATCCCAGCTCATTACCATTTTCTGAAAGGACTGAGTGCACACGCAGGTCAATTCCATATGGAGCACTGACTGAAGTGAGCTCTGCAGGTGCTGCTCTGGGGTGAGCCGTGCAGCAAATGTTTATCTAGATAGTACTCAAGGCGGTGCCGAGTGCGGCCTCAGGAGATGGCAGTACCATGGGCTCACTGTGTGGCCTTAGACTAGTTAGTCACCGTTCCTGCCCTTCAGGCTTTCATAAGGTTATTAATAGGATTAAAAAATCCACATGTTCTAGCACAGCCTACAAATAAGCAAGTATCAAAAAAAAATGTTCATGTCCCTTTTCCCCAACCCCCTTAGTTGTTAGGTGCCATCAAGTTGGTATTGGACTCATAGAGACCCTACATACAACAGGTGAAACACTATTGTCAGTGCTTCTCTGCTATTCATAGGGTTTTCCATGGTTGATTGTTTTTTGGGAGTAGATTGCTGGGTCCTTCTCCCAAGCCTAGAGTACCTGGTGTTCCCAGGCAGTCTCCTATCTAAGTACTAACCAGGCCCGACCCTGCTTAGCTTCCGAGATTTGATGGGATCGGATGCCACAGTGGTATAGCTGCAGGCTCCCTCTTAGTTAGCAGAATGGGGCATGGGGAAAGAATCAGTAAAAAGGAATTGAGGAAATAGAATGTGTAGATCTATTGCAAGGATATGGACGGTGAGGGAGAGGGAAGAATTTCTAGAAGCCTGGTATGCTGGTCGACAGTTGTATCAGTTAGGACTTTTTCTGATGCAATTCACAGAATATTAAGCAAAAAAAGGGGTGTGTGTGTGGTATTCATTGGCCCATATAACTGGAAAGTTGCAGGTACAGTCAGTTTTAGGATCAACATGTTCTGGGGGTTCAATCCTGTGATGGGGCCCAGGATCCTTCTCCTCCATTTCTGTTCTCCTTCATGCTGACTTCATTCCTCCTCCACTCCAAATGCCTCTTAATGCTAACAGCTATATGCTTGTCCTCCCAGATCTTGGAGCAAGAAAATATGTAGTAATAAGAGTTATTGGCACTGTTCTAACTTTTTACCAATGTTGACACATAATTTTCACAACAATCCTATGAAGTAGATGCTATCTTACAGGTAGGAAAACTGAGGAAGATTCAGTAACTAGTTCAAGGTTTCAAATAAGAGGCAGAGCTAGGATTTGAATCAAAGAGGTCTGGTTTTCAACAATGCCTGTGGTCTGAACTGCCTCTTATGAAAGACAACAGCCATCTTTTTTGGGTGCAACTGTACAGTAGTCTTTCTTTTTGGGTTCCCTGAGGCTAGAGGAAGGTGTTCCCTAATTGGTAAGGCTGCAATCACATGTCTGAAATGGGCCTAAGGCAGAGCTCCTGGGCTGAGAATGGGGACAGGGACAGCCCTGTATAAAAATATTTGGTAGTCTATTAAGAGAGAGTCTGGAGTTGGGCATGGTGGTGCATGCCTGTAATCCC
Organism: Pedetes capensis; assembly: GCA_007922755.1. NCBI lineage: Eukaryota > Metazoa > Chordata > Mammalia > Rodentia > Pedetidae > Pedetes > Pedetes capensis. Next base: position 56,066 of record VMDO01012523.1, on the reverse strand, counting down.
AGCAACTGGGGAGGCAGAGGCAGGAGGATCACAAGTTTGAGACCAGAGGCAGTCTGCATAATTTAGCAAGACCCTCTCTCAAAAAAAGTAAAAAAAATGGGCTGGGCATGCAGCTCAGTGGTCCAGCACTTGCAAAGCATCAAGGCCCTGGATTCAACCCCCAGTACCAGAGAGAGAGAGAGAGAGAGAGAGAGAGAGAGAGAGACCGCAGCCATAGCACCCTGGCATCTGAACCCGCCAGATCTTGGAAGCTAAGTAGGGTCAGCCTGGTTAGTCTTGGATGGGAGACTTCCTGGGAATATCAAGTGCTGCAGGTTAGGGAAAAGGACTGGCAATCCACTCCTAACACAATCTGCCATTGAAAACCCTATGAATAGCAGAGAAGTACTGACAATAGTGCCGGATGTGGCACAATGTCAGGGAGTGTTTACTTTTTTTGTACATAGGGTCGCTATGAGTGGAATCCGACTGGGATGGCACCTAACAACAACAATTAAGAGAAAGGGTGATGGGATGCTCTGCAGCAAAACACGAACTTTCCAACACAACTGAGATGGAAAAGAAAGGGTTTTAGGGAGGAAATCCACCACACATCTGTCAGTTTGCCACACCGTGAGGGCTTGTGTGTTGCGATGAGGCTGAAAGCTATGCCACTGGTACCTCAGATATGAGCAAGGTTACCCATGATGGACAGGTTTTCAGCTGAGCTTCCAGACTAAGACAGACTAGGGAGGAGGCACCGGCGAACCACTCCCAAAACAACTAGCCATTGAAAACCTTATGAATAGCAAGGGAACACTGTCAGATATAGTGCCAGAAAATGAGCCCCCCAGGTTGGAAGGCACTCAAAAGACTACTGGGGAAGAGTTGCCTCCTCAAAGGAGAGTCTACAGTGATGAAGGAAATGGAGTAAAACCCCAGGGTGCTCAACTTGATGATGTGGCACGACTCAAAATGAGGAGAAACAACTGTAAACATCCATTAATAACTGGAACATGGAATGTATGTAGTATGAATCTAGGAAAATTAGAAATCGTTGAAAGAGAAATGGAACACATAAACATCAATATCCTAGGCATCAGTGAACTAAAATGGACTGGCATAGGCCGTTTTGAGTCAGACAATCATATGGTCTACTATGCTGGGAATGACAAACTTAAGAGAAATGGGGTTACATTCATCATCAAAAAAGACATTTCAAGATCTGTCATGAAATACAATGTTGTCAGTGATAGAATAATATCCATACGCCTACAAGGAAGGCCAGTTAATATGACTATTATTCAAATTTATGTACCCACTACTAATGCCACAAATGAAGAAAGGGAAGACTTTTATCGTCTTCTGCAATCTGAAATAGATCAAACATGCAATCAAGACATACTAATAATCACTGGTGACTGGAATGCAAAGGTTGGAAACAAAGAAGAAGGCCCAGTAGTTGGAAAATATGGTCTTGGTGACAGAAATGAAGCTGGAGATCGCATGATAGAATTTTGTTAGACCAATGACCTTTTCATTACAAATACATTTTTCCAACAACATAAACGGGGACTATACACATGGACATCACCAGATGGAACATACAGAAATCAAATTGACTACATATGTGCAAAGAGACGCTGGAAAAACTCTGTACAAAATGTCAAAACAAGACCAGGTGCTGATTGTGGATCAGACATCAACTTCTCATATGCAAGTTCAAACTGAAGCTGAAGAAAATTAGAACAAGTATATGAGAGCCACAGTATGACCTTGAGTATACCCCACCTGAGTTCAGAGACCACCTCAAAAGTAGGTTTAATGGATTAGATACAAATGATAGGAGATCAGAAGAGTTGTGGCATGACATAAAAGATATCATTTAAGAAGGAAGCAAAAAGTTCTTAAAAAGACAAGAAAAAAAGAAAAGACCAAATTACACGTCAAAAGAGATCGTAGAACTTGCCCTTGAACATTGAGCAGCTAAAGTAAAAGGATATATGATGAAGTTAAGGAACTAAACAGAAGATTTCAGAAGGCAGATCGAGAAGACAAAAACAAATATTATAATGACATGTGCAAGGAGCTGGAGGCAGAAAACAAAAGGGAAGAACACGCTCTGTGTTTCTCAAGCTTAAGGAAGTGAAGAAAAAATTCAAGCCTTGAGTGGCAGTAGTGAAAGATTCTACAGGAAAATATTAAATGATACAGGAAACATCCAAAGAAGATGGGAAGAATACACAGAGTCATTACACAAGAAAGAATTGGTAGATGACCAACCAATCCGAGAGGTTGCATATGAAGAGGAACCAATGGTGTTGAAGGACGAAGTGGAAGCTGCCTTGAAAGAACTGGCAAAACACAAGGCTCCAGGAATTGATGGGATACCAATAGAGATGTTTCAACAAACAGATGCAGCACTGGTAACATGTTTATGCCAACAGATCTGGAAAACAGCTACTTGGCCAACTGACTGAAAGAGATCCATATTTGTGCCTATTCCCCCAAAAAGGGGATCCAACTGAATGTGGAAAATATTGAACAATACCATTAATATCACACACAAGCAAAATTTTGCTAAAGATCATTCAAAAGTGACTGCAGCAGTATATAGACAAGGAATTACCAGAAAATCAAGCAGGATTCAGAAGAGGGTGGGGAACCAGGGACATCATTGCTGATGTCAGGTGGATATTAGCTGAAAGCAGAGAATATCAAAAAGATGTCTATCTATGTTTTACTGACTACGCAAAAGCATTTGATTGTGTGGATCACAACAAATTATGGATAACACTTTGGAAAATGGGAATACCAGAACACCTAATTGTGCTCATGAGAAATCTGTACATGAACCAGGAGGTAGTTTTTTGCATAGAACAAGGAAACACAGCCTGTTTTAAAGTTGAGAAAGGTGTGCATCAGGGCTGTATACTTTCACCATAGCTCTTCAATTTATATGCTGAGCAAATAATCCGAGAGGCTGGAGTTTATGAGGAAGAAGTGGCATCCGGATTGGGGAAAGACTCATTAACAACCTGCACTATGCAGATGACACAACTCTGCTTGCTGAAAGTGAAGAGGATATAAAACATTTACTGATGAAGATCAAAGATCATAGCCTTCAATATGGGTTGTGACTAAACATCAACAAAACAAAAATCCTTATGACTGGGTCAGTATGCAACTTTACAATGAATGGAGAAAAGACTGAGGTTGTCCAAGATTTTGCTTTGCTTGGCTCTATAATCAACACCCGTGGAAGCAGCAGTCAAGAAATCAAAAGATGCATTGCTCTCGGAAAAGCTGTGGCAAAAGATCTCTTTAGAGTATTGAAAAGCAAAGATGTCACATTGAAGATGAAGGTGCGTCTGACTCATGCCATGGTATTTTCAGTTGCATCATATGGTTGGGAAAGCTGGATATTGAACAAGGGAGACAGAAAAAGAATTGATGCTTTTGAATTGTGGTGCTGGAGATGTCTATTGAATATACCATGGACTGCTAAAAGAACCAACAAATCTGTCCTAGAAGAAGTGCAACCAGAGTGCTCCTTGGAAGCAAGAATGGCCAGACTGCGTCTTATGTATTTCGGACATGTAGTCAGGAGAGATCAATCCCTGGAGAAGGACATCATGTTTGGGAGAGTGACAGGTCAACGCAAAAGAGGAAAACCCTCCACCAGATGGATTGACACAGTGTCTGCAACAATAGGCTTAAACATAAATAAGATCGTTTGCCTGGCACAGAATCAGCAAGTGTTTCAATCTGCAGTACATAGGTTCGCTATGAGTCGGACTCAACACGACGGCACCTAATAACAACAACAGGGAGGAAATGATGAACTGAGTGTTAAAAATGTCAAGCTTGAAGTGCTAGAAAAACACTAATGGAGAGGTGTTTCTCATTAGAATTATTGGTTCAGACTTCAAAGTAATAATATAAGATCAAAAATAAAGTGTTAGGCAAAGAAATATGAAGTAATTCAAAAACAAAAGCAGGAGTGGCAGCATTTGGGTGAGATGAGGTGGTACTTCAGGTTAAAAGCACTTAGAGTACAACAGACATCCTTAATGCAGTGACAAAAGGCACAGAAAACAAAGATGACATAGGAGTCATAGACATCAAAGAATTTAGCAGCTAAATATGTAAAGGAAAGGAGAACTTTATAAATGCACAAGTAAAATAAGAGTTCAAATACTTCTCTTGTACCTAGCAAATAGTCACAAGGCAGTAAGACCGACAAAATAATGCAACACATGAAGTGAATAATACAGCCAAATGATTTAATATATTACCTATAAGGACTTCTTACATCTTGCAAACAGAGAAAATATATGTTTATTAAAATCCAAAAACGTTGGCTGAGCATGGTGGTACATGGCACTTGGGAGACAAGGCAGAATGATCTCAAGTTTCAGGACAGGCCTTATGCATTTTATCCATCAGCTTTTCTTGTTTATGAGGCAAAACGTCTGACAGAATATAAAGAAGGAATGATAGGTTTATTTGGCTTATGGTTCAAAGGGTCTCTTCTGTAAGAGTGAGGAGGCATTGTGGAACAGCTGGTGATAGGGCCTGTGGTGGACTTCACATCTTGGCAGCAGGAAACAGAAAGAGTACCAGAACTGGGGGCTCATGAAAAACATCCAAAGCCTAACCTCTATGACCTATTTCTACCAGCCAGGTCTCATCATGCAAATTTCCATAGCCTCTCACAACAGCACCACTAGCTGGGGACGAAGCCTTCAAACACATGACCTTTTGGAAATATTTTTGAACTCACTACATAGTGAGTTCCAAACCTTTGTCTAGAAAGAAAGAAAGAAAGAAAGAAAGAAAGAAAGAAAGAAAGAAAGAAAGAAAGAGGAGGTTGTATAAAGTTTTTCATGTTTTGTCCCAAAGAAAGCTTTAACAACAAAGCCACAGATTTTATAAGTCACATTCTCTGATCAAAAGCTGAAAAATTATAGATATGTGTCCCAAAAATGACCTAAAAAACATAGTTAAAAATCAAGAACTAAACTCCTAGATAAGTCATGTATCAAAAGGAAATAAAAGAGACCTCACTAACTACCTAGAAACCAATGGAAAGGAGACAGGTTCCTATTAAGAGTAAAAGGACCCTGAAAGTAGTAGAGGAACATTTAGAACCCTCAAATGTCTTCATAATTTAAAAATAAAACCAAAAATAGAGGAACTGAGTAGTCATCTGAAAGACTTAGGAAACAAAACCAGGAAGTTGAAATTAATAAAGGCAAAAGTTAGAGCTGGGCATGGTGGCACATGCCAATAATCCAGCCACTTGGGAGGGTAAGGCAGGAAGATCAACGTACGTTTGAAGGCAGCCTGGGCTACAGTGAGTTCCAGGCCAACCTGGGCTATATAGACAGATCTTGTCTCTAAATAAACAAATAAATACATGAAAAAGTTGGACTTAATGAGATAGAAAAAAAATAGAAAGGGTAAAGAACAGTAGGATGGATAAATAAGAAAAATCTACTGAACAAAGTTTGATGAGATTAATAAAATAGACAACTTATAATTTTAAAGAAGGTAAAAGCAAATGAAATAGTTAAGAATGAGGAAGAATTATAACCACAGATACATGGGAAATTAAAGATTTAAGACACTCACTATAGGCAATTCTGTGGCAGAGAATATGAAAACTATTGGAAATGTATGATTTCATGGCAAAAGACAAACTATTAAAATTGACCAAAGAAGAGAGAAAAAACATGAATGGACCAATAATTACAGAAATAATAGTAAGGTGATTGGAGATTTACTACTAAAAAGACCTTAGGTCTAGATGACATTATGGCTGAGTTTTGGTTTACTTCTAAAGATCTGATGACTCCAAGGTGAAATTATTGAAACCCTTGCTACTTGACATGGATCCAAGGACTGGTCCCATCAGCAACACCCAGGAGCTAGTTAGAAATACAGGTTTAGCTACTCCAAGCTATAGAAAAATATTTTACATCCATATTTTGAAGCTAATATAAAAAATTAAAAGAAAAAAGTATAGAATAATAACAATTAATGCCAACTATAGTTACAGGTTTACGATATGGAGATCAAAATTATAAATAAACTATGAGCTTATAGAAGTACTCATTTTATCAAAAGAATAAAAGACAATGAACAAGTAAGGTTTATTCCATAAGTGCAAGAGATATTCAATATCCAAATCCCATTAATGTGATCATAATCCATTTTATCAATAAACTAAGGAAGACAAAGGGCTAGGATTTAGCTCAGTTGGTAGAGCGCTGCGCTGCAGTCTCTGAGGTCCCGAGTTCAATTCCCAGCACCACAAAAATGGGAGAAGGGCCTGGCAATCCACTCCCAATGCAATCCCGAAAGAGTCAGCCATTGAAAACCCTATGAGGGTCGCTATGAGTTGGATACCGACTCAATGGCAGCTAACAACAACAACAAGAAGGAAGACAAAATGTCAATAGATATTTAAATCATAATTGCTAAAATTCAACAGCCATTCTTAATAAAAACTCTAAGTAGGTATAGAAGGAAATTGTTTAAATAGACAAAAAAA
>VMDO01012523.1:15379-49428 GCA_007922755.1 Pedetes capensis | reverse complement strand
AGAAAAGAAGAAATGTATTTTTGATAGGGATATATATTTAAGAAAATCCAAGATAATTCAGGGGAAAAACAATAATAGACATATTACAAGAGTGTGATAAGATGGATGGATGGCTACTAAGTAAACATACAGGAAACAACAGCTTTTTCTACTGTAATAAAAGTCACCTAAAAATAAAAATGGGAATATATTCTCCCAAATATAATGATGAAAACTATGAATTACTTAGAAATAGTTCTAATAAGAAAGTAACCAAATATAGAGGGAAGATTCTTACTACCTTGTTAGGAGACTAAAATAAAATAAAATAAAATAAGAAAGAGGAGGAGGAGGAAGAAGAAGGAAAAGGAGAAGGAAGAAGGAAGAACTGAATAGATGGGAAGGCCGTCCATGTTTTTGGACGGGAAATCCTACATTATGAAAAAGTCAGTTCTCCCAAAATTGAATCCATCTAGTTTCCATCACAATGAAAATGAGTTTTGTTTCATTTTTTTGGAGCTGGACAGAATGGACTACAAGTCACTAAGAAAACTAAATGCCCAACATTAGTTAGGAAAATTATGAGAAAGAAAAGCAGTAAGGGGAGATTTTTCTTTGCCTGATAGTTAGAAACTAAAGCCAAGGTAATTAAATCAATGCAGTGTGGACATAGAGTTAGATGTCAGTGTGACATTCAGATAGTACAAATGTAGCCATTTAACTCAGGGGGGAAGAGATGGTCCATTTAATAGAGAATTAACTGCTTTCTGGAAGAAAATAAAAATGGACTCCATCTCTCTCCCTGTATGAAAACAAACTGCAGATGAATTAAAGTCCCTCTCTCCCTCCCTCTTTCTCTCTCTCTCTCTCCATATATACATATATATATATATATAATGTATATATATACACACATATATAGAGTATATATATACATATATACATATACATGTATATATATATATATACATATACATGTATATGTATATATATACATATATGTATATATGTGTGTGTGTATATATATGTTTAAATCTAGGCAAATAGAAGGACAATAGAAACTATAAAAGTAAAGACAGACATCTGATTATTTAAGAAATTTAAAAGTTTAGATCAATGACAATAGATCTAAAAATAATAAGAATTATTTTTTATTAGAAATTTTTAATGTACATCATAATGTGATTCATTTTGACATGCTTTTCATTGTGACAATTTTCATATATGCAATTTGATAAGCATTATTCATATAGGTTACCCCTTACCCTCTCCTATGTTTCCCCCCTCCCCCCTTCCCATCTAAGTTTCCCATCCAAGTCTTCTCTATCTTTTACTATGTAGTATTTTTCTATATGTCCCTGGGTTCCATTTCTGTTTAAGATAGAAACTTTTCCTGTAGTGGTCTTTGTTTTTATTTTGTTAGAACAATTACAAGCGATTTCTAGTCCATTTATATTGACCTCATTCTTATCTTCCCTCTCCCCCTTTTATTATAATCTGACCTTTGAGTAGGATTTTTCCTTCTTGTAATTTTGAGTCAGTTCCCTCATATGAGTGAGAACATGTGTTGAATTATTTGATAGAAAGTTTTTTTTTAAATAAAAAAAGGGCTCTTACAAATTAAGAAAACTGACCACCAACCTAGCATTAAACATGAAATCAGTATGAATTGGCAATACAGGAAAGAGCAAATGCAAAGATCCACAAACATATGAAAAGAGAATTAAATTTACTAAGGCCAGGGAGGTGCAAGCTGAAATAACAATAAGATAGCAAACTTAAAAGGAGTCATATTGTCACTTGCTAGTGGGATTTATTATACCTATTGGTGGAAACATGAAGTGTTACAGTCTTTTGGGAAGGCAATGTAGCATTATTAACTGAGTTAGTATTTATGAAATGCTTAGAACAGTGTCTCTCACATAATAAATGCTATGTACATTTTTGTTAAATGAGACCTCCCTGAAAAATAAAATAAATATACCTATTGACTCAAAAGTTTCACTCAGGAATCACATCTTGTAAATCATCCTCATCTTGTAAATGAAGAGATAGAAGCTCAGAGAAGCCAAGAAACATTTCCAGAGTCACAAAATTACAAAGGGGCAGAGTCAGGATGGGAGTCAAACATTCTGGGTGAATCAAGTAATTTCTTTTACTTCCCTATAGGTTAATCATAGCTAGAAAGCTGCCAATTTGTTGTCAATGCCCACATTGTTGAGCATTTACTACACAAGGCATTTGGTGGGCTGTTGTTACTAGATGCTATCAAGTCAGGTCCGACTCATAGCAACCATACGTGCGACAGAATGAAACACTCTCCAATGTTGTACCATGCCCAGCACTGTTGTCAGTGCTTCTCTGCTATTCATAGGGTTTTCAATGGCAGATTGTGTCAGGAGTGGGTTGCCAGGTCCTTCTCCCTAGCCTGCAGCACCTGGTATTTCCAGGCAGTCTCCCACCCAAGGATCAATCAGGCTGACCCTGCTTAGCTTCTGAGATCAGGCGGGATTGGATACTCCAGCACTATGGCTGCAGACTGGTAAGCTGCAGTATGACCCAAAAGAATTGATTCCTTACTGAGTTGATGCTGTAGTGAGGAAAGACCGATAATCACAATCATGCAACTATAAACAGGCTAAGTACTGCAGAGGGATGCTTTGGGAGATGAAAACACAGGAACTCCCCTTAGGCTGATGTTATGGAGGAAGGAGGTGTGTGACAAATATTTTCTTTCTGAGAACAAAGCTTCGTGTCCCTGCCCTTAATTGCTGTTGGCTATAACCAGACATGTTCCAAACTTGTTTTGTTCTGTGGGATGGTTTGGTTGCTTCACAGATGAGTTCAACAGAATTGTGGGTAGAAAGTCTGATCCCCACCCAGACGAACCGAAACTGGCTTTGGTATCTGCATGGTCTGTGAAACACACACCTGTGAAGTTTCTGTTTAAATACCTTCTATTTGAGGCAAAGCCTGCAGCCATAGCACTGTGGCATCCAATCCCATCAGATCTTGGATCTAAGCAGGGTTGGGCCTGGTTAGTATTCGGATGGGAGACTGCCTGGGAACACCAGATACTGCAGGCTTGGGAGAAGGATCCGGCAACCTACTCCCAAAGATCAATCTGTCATTGAAAAACCTATGAATAGCAGAGAAGCACTGACAATAATGTTTCACTTGTTATATGTAGGGTCGCTATGAGTTGGACATCAACTTGACAGCATCTAACAACAACAATTTGAAGCAAAAGTTAGAATCAACACCAGGGCAGAGAAGTACTTCTTGGCCTATCACATTCTGTTACTGACACTTTAAGTTAACCAAGGGGAAGGACAAATATTGTCATCTTTGTGGGGGAAAAAAAAAGTGCTGTTTGACATGATGCAAATCTTGAGAAATGACACTTCTCCCTTCCCCTAAATGGACACAATCATGAAAAAAGTTGACAGGAAAGTGCTAACGAGACACAATTGTGAAAGTTAACACTCATGGCAAGGGACTGACTTCTTTGAGATGAAAAAAGGGAATAAGTTTCTGCAGTTATTTCCATGGTTCTTAATTAACTAGTATTCATTTCAATGAACTATATGAATTTTAGCCATCGTCATCAGATGTTGTCAGACTCAGAATATAAAACACGCTCAGTGAATCACTGTACTGCCTGCTTAGTTATAAAAACACAGCAAAAAGCTGGGCCCAATGGCACATGCCTGTAATCCCATTGCCTTGGGAGGAGGAGGCAGAAGGATTACAGGTTCATAGCAAGAGGCAGCCTGTGTAACTTGGTAAGACCCTGTCTCAAGATAAAAAGTAAAAAATGGGCTGGGGGTGTAGCTCAGTAGTAGAGCACTTGTAAAGCATGTGTGGGGTCCTGGGCTCAACCCTCTAGTACCACAAACCACAAACAACAAACAAAACCCAAACAAACAAACAAACAAAAACCACAGCAAAATCTTCTTCTTGCTGCTCTTCTTCACATTATAGACTAAGACTAGAAGACCCGTATTTTCTGAACTTTCTGGAAAGTGTCCCAATTTCATATACAGAGAGTGCCAAAAACATGTACACATTTTAAGAAAGGAAAAAAACTTTATTAAAATGGTAATACTCAACATATGCTGATAACAGAAGATGAATACAAGTCATGTTTGACATCTACAGAAGAGGTGCTCAAAGTGGTTACCAGAGCAGAAGCAGCAGGACTTGCTGTGTGAATCCTCCCGGATCTTCCCTTGTGCATGGCACACACAGAAAATGTGTCTCAAACTTATCATGAATGTGTGCAATTGTTAGGCATGTTGGAAGTTCTGTTGCACACTCATGCCTCCATTGTCATTGTACTTCCATGATATTCTTGAATTTTAAATACCACTTCAAAATGATCTTGTGCTTCTCAAATGACAACTGTACCCCTGCCATTTTCTTTGACTCTCCTGCCTATTGCACAGAGGCCACAGCATTCATTTGATTAATGCCATTTTCTGAGGTAACATCATACTATGTACATGGCTATGTACATACTACATACAATTCAACTTCAAAAATAATACATAGATAACATCTCTTAAAACATATGTACCTTTTTTGACACCCCACTATTTAGTTCCTGGTCAAACCACAGTTCTTTGGAGACAAGGTACATCTTGTCTCATGTCACAGTATTTGCCTCCAATATAATAATTGTGTATTGTACGTACTTAATAGTTATTTGATGGCTGACAATATGCAACTCATAATCACCACAATTGTGAGTAAGAGACATTTATTAAAGCCAGAGATGTTGGAAACAGCATAATAGAAAAAGCAGATTGGTTATCACCAGGTTACTTCAGGTTTTTCTTTCCTTCTAAGAACTAAAGCAGAGGGGACTTCCTTATCAGGCTAAAACTGTTTGGGGATTTGGATATTACCTCACTCTTGATTTCTCAGAAGATCAGATAAACAAGTTGTTTTTGTTTCAATGATATAGAATTCTAGCATGAGCAACTCCATTTTGGTTTGTTCTATTGGAACTCAACACAAAAGTTCAGTCCAAGTTAAACCTCCCATAACTTTCATTTAACACCTGTGTTGATTTTGCAAAGGTAGGCAATCTATGGCCCTCAGGAGAGATCCTGCTGGCTTTCTGTTTTTGCAAATTAGATTATACTGGAGCAAATCACACTCATTTGTTCATGGTCTATGTATGGCTGCTTTTGTACTATAGTGGGAGAGAGATTGTTTGGTCCACAAAGCCTAACATATATACTATTTTAAAAATCTTCCCACTACAGCTGAGACTGTAGCTCAGTAGGGGAAGGCTTTCCTAGCACATGTGAGGTCCTGGGTTCTATCCCCAGCACTGAAAAAAACAAAAACAAACAAAAAATGTGCCCACTCTCAAATGTCCTTCTTCCTCCTCTTTTTTGGTGAGATCCTGCCCTAAATTTAAGATTTTTCTACTCACACCCCTAGAATCCCTGTTTCTCCATGTTGCTGTAGTATTTATACTCCACTGTTTTTTCTATCTGTTATAATTTCAGGTTTGGCATTGATCTCTTCTGACTGTGGATTCCCTGGCCACAGTAGTTATGTCTTGCTTTTCTTTGTATCTCCCTGAGCTCCTAGCACAGGGCAAGCAAGGTACACAGTAGGTATGTGCTGAATGATGGGGGAGGTAGAGACAATGGGAAGAATCTGGGCATTAGACCCAGAAAGTCCCATTTTGGGGTGAAGTCTCCTCCACTTCCTCACTATCCACTTATTTGTCATTGATTGAACAGGTTACTTAACCCTGTTCACTCATCTACAAAGTGGGGGTAGTAATACTAGCGAGGCTTCCACAAGATAGTGCATTTAAGCACTTAGGATAGCATCATAGGAACCCCTTGAATAAGAGAGTGGAGAGAAGAATGGAACACAGTGGTTCCTGAGGAAGGGTGAGGTAGAGAAAGTAATAAGGAGACAAGAAGGACAATTTAGCATTCACCAGTGTTAGAAATTTCTGGAGCCTGTGAGTTCTTTGGTGGGCCAGACTCCAGACAATATCTCTTATCTGTGGCTGGTTCTCTGAGTGTAGGCACACAAGCAGGTATAGGCCCAGCTGTGCTGTGCTGTGGAGATAGTCACTGCACCATAAACCAAAGCTCTGTCTGGACAGAAACACAAATACACACTGACCCCAAGTAGAAACAGTGATCAAGAGGCTCCTCAAGCCCATGACTTCCACCTGTTCTCAAGACCTTTCTACACATTATGGGCATCTCACAGTCTGAGACTTCCAAGCCTATTCTGTACATGGAGAGGGCTTGGCCTTGCTTTCACCTGGTCCTCAGCCTCAGTTAGAGATTTCCCCTGTCTAAAATCAGAAAATTAGGTTTTTGGTTTTTTGTTTTTGTTTTTGTTTTGCTAGGTAGCCCATGCTAGCCTCAAACTTGCAATCTCCCTGCCTCAACCTCCCCAGTGCTGAGGTTACAGGAGTCTGTCACTGCTTCTTTTGATAGACATTGCATTGGATTGCTACTACTATCCACAGTATGGACATTGTAGAATACTAAGTCATCCTATTCATAAGCATGGGATGTTTTTCTATTTATTTGAATCTTCCTTATTTCCTTTAGCAATGTTTTATTGTTTTCATTGTACAATTCTTTCACTTTTTTGGCTAGTATTTTATTCTTTAGGCAAAGATGTGGAGAAATTGAAACAGGTGTGCATTATTGACAGGAATGTAAAATAGTGCAGCCACTATGAAAAACAGTATGGAGGTTCCTCAAAAAACTTAAACATAAAATTGCCATGGGATCCATCAACTCCACTTCTGGGTATACATCCAAAATAATTGAAAATGGGATCTTGAAGAGATTATTTGCACACCTGTGTTGATAGCAATATTACTCACAATAGCCAAGAAGTAGAAGAAACCTAAATGTCCATTCATGGCTGAATGGATAAGAATGTGGTGCATACATACAATGGGATATTGTTTAGCCTTCAAAATAAGGAAATCCTATCATATGTTCCCATATGGATGAACCTGCAGGACATTATGCAAAATGAAATTAGCCAGCCACAAAAACACAAAAAATGTGCAATTCTATCTGCATCTAAAATAGCCAAAATCCAGCTGGGCTCGGTGGCGCAAGCCTGTAATCCCAGTGGCTTGGGAGGCGGAGACAGGAGGATCCCAAGTTCGAGACCAGAGGCAGTCTGCGTAATTTAGCGAGACCCTGTCTCAAGAAAGGAAAAAAAAAAATGGGCTGGGGGTGCAGCTGAGCACAGAGTTTCAGTTTGGGAAGATGAAAAAGTTCTGGAGATGGATGGTAAGATGTGATGGCTGTACAACAATGCGAATGTGCTTCATACCACTGAACCGCACATTTAAAATGGCTAAGATCGGTTTCTGGACCTGGGGTTGATGGGCAGGCCTTGACAAGGTGCTGCTAGGGACCCTTGCTGTCCCTTCCCTTAAGGCATCCTCCCCCTCCTGTACCTCACCAAAGGCCCAGCAAGTGGTGCACTGCACAGCCTTGTACTAGGCTCTTGTGCATGTCTAGGAGCCACTTGGTGCTGGTATGGAGAAATAAACCTTCGGCTATCAATAGCTGCCAACTGGTATTAGGGGATGTGGTGATTTGCTTCAGCCATGAAACCACACCAGGAACAGTAGGTACAATTTAAGCCACAACCTGGTTACATTTACAATAAACTGCTCCCATTCTCTGAGACCTGCTTATGTTCAGCAAAGTCCAAATAGGCCATGTGATGACACCGTAAGATGGTGGCCACCTGTCAGCTAGATAGAGAGAGGACCCTTTTGACCACGAGGACACCCTGATCTCAGATTCCCAGCCTCCAGAACTGTGAGAAAATAAATATCTGTTGCTTAAGCCACAAAAACAACAAGAAAAAAAAAAAGAACCCTGAAGATAGTGAATTTTATGTTCTGTATATTTTACTACACACTTGTATACACACACACACACACACACACACACACACACACACACACACACAAACACACAAACACACAGGATATTCCAGAACACCACTCCTAGGAATCATAATTCTGTAAATCTACAGCCTGAGAATCTGTTTTTGAGCATGCAGTTAAAGATATTTTAGAGAGCATAAACAAGAAAGTAGAGAAAAAAAAAGAAGATAATCTGTTGCCCATAATCCGAGACCCCTCTCAGGAAGCTGCACCACCGTGGGGAACTCTAGGTGTTGGAAAAGACTTCTTGGTGGCCTGCTGGGCTACTCATTTTCCGCTTGGTTAAGGACTGTGGTTAGAGCAACTGGGGCAAAAGGTGCTGTGCTAGCTCTGGGTGGGGATGCAAAATCCAGTCATCATCTCAGAGGAGATTATCAAACACCAAGAAATGTAGAAATGAAGACACAAAGGGGCCCTTGATAACTTCTAGCATTCAACTCTTCATTTCCTGTCCTGTGCAGTAGAGCAATGATGCCCAGTTCACAGGGCTAATATGCAGACAAAATGAGATAAAAGGTGTGGATGTGTTTTGATTTCATTATTATTTGTTTTTTTGAGATAGGGTCGCACTACATAGCCTAGGCTGGCTTTGAACTGAGATCCTCCTGGCTCTGCCTACTCAGTGCAGGGATTATAGGTGCATGTCATCATGCTCAGCTATTTGTATTTATTAATTAATTTATTTTAATTGGTTTATTCATTTAGCAGTACTGGTGGGATGAACCCAAGGCCTCGTACATGCTAAGCAAGTGCAGTACCACTGAACTGCACCTTAGCCTCTTTAAAATTTTTTAAAAATTGATTTTATTTTATTAAAATTTATTAAATAAAAATTATTAAGATTTATTAAATAAAATTTATTAAAAATTGATTTTAATTTATTTATTTTTATTTTTAAAATTTTAATACTTTGGGAGTTGAACCCAGGATCTGGTACATACTTCTCAAGTGCTCCACCACTGAGCTGCACCTTGAGCTCATTTTCTATTTTTTAATCTTGAGACAGGGTCTCGCCAAGTTATGCAGGCTGCTTTTGGCCTCAAACTCATGATCCTCCTGCCTCAGCCTCCCAAGTTCCAGGGATTATAGGCATGTGCCACCATGCCTGGCTTTCTCTTCTTTATTTTGAAACAGGCTCTCACAAAGTTGTGCAGGCTGGTTCTGGCCTTGAACTTGCAATCCTCCTGCCTCAGCCTCCCATGTTACTGGGATTACAGGCTTGTGCCACAGCACCTGGCTGATTCTTATTTTAAATCAAGTATTCCATGTTTATTCTTTAGGTGAGTGCTTGGATCTTGGATCCATAAAGTGCCAGAGTAAAAGTTCTCAGCACTGGGTGTACATTAACATTACCTGGGGAGCTTAAAACACAAAACAAAACAAAACAAAAACTTACATTGATTCTCCTTTGCAAGATTCTCATTCAGTTGGTCTGGGAAATAAGCATTTTTCTTTAAACCTCTTAGGTGCTCCTACTGGAAACTGGGGTTTCAGACCCCTTACTATGAATGGTAAAATTCTAGGAAAACTAGAGATTACCAAAAGGGACACAGAGTGCATAAAAATTGAAATTCCAGGCACCAGTGAGCTAAAATGGACTGGTATGGGCCATTTTGAATCAGATAATCATATGGTCTACAATGCTGGGGATGGCAGATTAAAGAGAAATGGGGTTGAATTCATCATCAAAAAAGACATCTCAAGATCTGCTATCAGTGATAGAATAATATACATATGTCTACATGGAAGGCCAGTTAATATGACAATTATTCACATTTATGCACCCACCACTAAGATCACAAATGAAGATAGGGAAGATTTTTACTAGCTTCTACAATCTGAAATAGATGGAAGACGCAATCAGGATACACTGATAATTACTGGTGACTGCAATGCAAGAGTTGGAAACAAAGAAGAAGGCTAAGTAGTTGGAAAATTTGGCTTTGGCAATAGAAATGATGCTGGGGATTGCATGATAGAATTTTGTCAGACCAATGACCTTTTCATTGCAAATACATTTTTTCACCAACATATATGGTGACTATACACATGGAATTCACCAGACAGACCATACAGGAACAAAACTGACTACATTTGTGGAAAGAGACATTGGAAAAGCTCAATATCAAATGTCAGAACAAGACCAGGTGCTGATTGTGGATCAGACCATCAACTGCTCATATGTAGGTTCAAACTAAAACTGAAGAAAAGTAGAACAAGTGTACGAGAGCCAAAGTGTGACCTTAAGTATATCCCATCTGAGTTCAGCGACTATCTTAAGAATAGATTTGATGTATTAGACAATAATCGAAGACCAGACGAGTCACGGCATGACATCAGAGCCATCATTCATGAGGAAAGCAAAAGGTTATTAAAAGGACAGGAAAAAAAGAAAAGACCAAATTACATGTCAAAAGAGACTCTGCAACTTGCCCTTGAATGTTAAGCAGCTAAAGTAAATGGAAGATATGACAAAGTTAAAGAACTAAAGATTTCAAATATTTCAAAGGCCACTTAAGAAAATGAAATCATATATTATAATAACATGTGCAAAGAACTGGAGGTAGAAAACCAAAAGGGAAGAACATAATCTGTGTTTCTCAAACTTAAAGAATTGAAGACAAAATTCAAGCCTCAAGTGGCTAGAGTAAAGGATTCTACCAGTAAAATATTAAATGACACAGGAAATATCAAAAGAAGATGGAAGGAAAGCACATAATCATTATACCAAAAAGAATGGTGGATGACCAACCACTTCAAGTAGTAGCATATGATCAGGAACTAATGGTACTGAAGGAAGAACTGGAAGATTCCTTGAAGCCAGTGATGAAACACAAGGCTCCAGGAATTGATGGAATACCAGTTGGGATGTTTCGACAAAAAAATGCAGTACTGGAGGTGCTCACTTGTTTATTCCCAAAGATTTGGAAAGCAGGTATCTGGCCAACTGACTGGAAAAGATCCATATTTGTGACTATTCCCAAGAAAGGAGATCCAACTGAATGCAGAAATTATTGGATGATATCATTAATATTTCATACAAGTAAAATTTTGCTAAATATCATTAAAAAGTGACTGCTTGTTGTTGTTGTTAGGTGCCGTTGAGTCGGTATCTGACTCATAGCGACCCTCATAGGGTTTTCAATGGCTGACTCTTTCGGGATTGCCTTGGGAGTGGATTGCCAGGTCCTTCTCCAAAAAGTGACTGCAGCAGTTTATAAACAAGGAACTTCCAGAAAATCAAACTGGATTCAGAAGAGGGCATGGAACAAGGGACATGTTGCTGAAGTCAGGTAGATATTAGCTGAAAACAGAGAATACCAAAATTATGTCTATGTGTGTTTTATTGACTATGCAAAGGCATAGACTGGGCAGATCACAACAAATTATGGATAACATTGCAAAGACTGGAAAGACCAAGCACTTAACTGTATTCAGGAGGAATTGTACATGGACCAGGAGGGAGTTGTTGGAAAAGAACAAGGAAACATTGCCTGGCTTAAAGTCAAGAAGTGTGTATCAGGGCTGTATCCTTTCACCATACCTCTTCAATCTCTATGCTGAGCAAATAATCCAAGAAGCTGGACTTTATGAAGAAGAATGTGCCATCAGGATTAGAGGAAGACTCATTAACAACCTGTGTTATGCAAATGGCACAACTCTGCTGAAAGTGAAGAGGATTTGAAACATTTATTGATGAAGATCAAAGAACACAGCCTTCAGTATGGATTGTGCCTCAACATCAAGAAAACAAAAATCTTTACAACTGGGTCAGTACGAAACTTTATGATAAATGGAGAAAAGATTGAGGTTGTCCAAGATTTTGTTTTACTTAATCCTACAATCAACACCCATGGAAGCAGTAGTCAAGAAATCAAAAGATGCATTGCATTGGGAAAAGCTGTTGCAAAAAACCTCTTTGAAGTGTTGACAAGTAAAGATGTCACATTGAAAACAAAGGTTGCCTGACTAATTCCATGGTATTTTCAGTTTCAGCATATAGTTATGAAAGCTGGACATTGAATAAGAGAGACAGGAGAAGAATTGATGCTTTTGAATTATGGTGCTGGGGATGAATATTGAATATTCCATGGACTACCAAATGAACCAACGGATCCATCCTAGAAGAAATGCAACCAGAGTGTTCCTTGGAAGCAAGGATGGCTAGACTGCTTTTATGTATTTTGGACATGTGGTCAGGAGGGACTAATCCTTGGAGAAGGACATCATGTTTGGGAGGATGGCAAGTCAATGGGAAAAAAAAGAAGACCCTCAACTAGATAGATTGACACAGTGTCTGCAACCATGGGCTTAAACGTAAAAAATATCATGTGCCTGGCACAGAGTTGGGGAGTGTTTTGTTCTTTTGTACATACGGTCATCATATGGTCATATGGTTGTCAGATCCAACTTGACAGCACCCAACAACAACAACAACAATAGCTATCAATGGTGAATTTTAACTGGTAGGATGGGAAAGGTTTCATCAAGGAGAACTTGTTTTAAATAAACCTTTGAAGAATATGTAGGATTGGGGGCAGAAACATTTTGGGACTAAGTAATTGTGTTCATATGATATGAAATTCAAATGTTCCTTTCCTGCTCTCCTCTCTAGAAGCAACAACTCTTATCAGTTCCTGTTTGTACTACCGGAGACACTCTTACAGTTGCTGCCATGGTGTGAATGTGCCTCTCCTAAGTTCATGTGTTTGTAGACTTAATGCCCCAAATTCATGTTAGTGTTGTTTGGAGGTGGGGCATTGGGCAGGTAATTAGAATTAGATGGAGTTATGAGGTGGGGCTCCCATGATAGCACTAGTGGCTTTATAAAGAGAAGAGAGACCTGAGCTAAGTCACTTGTTCTGTCTTGCTGAGTGAAATCCTTCGCCATGTCATGATGTAGCAAGAAAGTCCTTGCCAGATGCCAGCACCTTGATATTGGACTTCCCACCTATAGAACTATCAACTAAATAAACCTCTATTCTTTTTAACTCATCCAGTTTGTGGTATTCAGTGATAGCAACAGAAAATGAACTTAATAAGGTTGTTATTAAGGATTATGTCAGATTAGTCAGGGGAAATGAGAAGAAAGGGGAAGGTGTCATTTTCCATACCATGACTTTCTACCCAGTACAGAATGTCATCTACACAGGTGTAGGTTGAGTAATGAAATCCATTTGAGAAAAAAACAAGAAGTGGGTTTTTAGGAAAGAGTTTCTTTTCTCTTTTTCTTTTCTTTTCTTTTCTTTTCTTTCGTTTAGGTTTGTTATTTTTTCCCTCCAGTTACAGTGATTTTTTTAAGATTAACTTTTTTATTTTAAGATCATTGTGACTCACATGAAGTTGTAAGAAATAATACCAGGAAGTCCCATATACCATTTTCCCAAGGAGCTTAATTTTTAATTTAAGTGCTAAACAAGATATTTCAAATCAAATTCTCAGATACTGTTCTGAAAAACTGCTACCCTGAAATTGAGAGTAAGGTTGCAAGGGGAGGGAGAGGGTGTGAAGGAACAAAGTATTTTTGGCTTTCCCTCGTGGTGTTTGGGAAATGAAAACTTAATACTCATGTGTCTGCACAGTCTCAGCTGGGGTTTATTTCTCTGTGGTGACAGGGACTTCCCAGTCTTTGACAACATCGTGTGTGTGCCTGCTGGAGACCAGAAAGAAAGAGCAGCATGGAGAGAGCTTTCTCCAGCAAGGAACAACCCGCGCTTTCTACCTGTGTTAGGACTCCAAGTTAGAACATGAAAGAGTGCTTGACCTGCCCATTCCGAATCCTGTCTTCCTGGTCTCCAGACCCACAAGAACAAGCCAATGGAGCCAACAAGTGGTTTACCTTCTCTGTTATCCAGTTGCCCTTGAGTCATTACTGGATTCCTCCATAGTTCACGCCGTTGTTAAGAATTTCACATATACAGATCGCACGATAACCAGATAACTTGAATCCTGCCTTGCCTATTACTTTTAGTGCTGTGCACCTAGTCAGAAAAAGGTGGCTGGAAAGGGGGATTAATCTTCCTCCAATCCAGCTCATCTTCCACTAGGAACTGCATGACATATATCTTGCCAATTAGAAATGCAAACCATCAGGCTTGAGATTCTCTCTGTGAGAAGGGTAGGAGGTTGTGTTTTCCTCCCTACAGACAATTTTGGCCTAGCAGTTGGTTCTAATGCTAATGTCATTTATATTAATATACTTAGATATATTAATACTTGGAATTTTACCAGGTGCTTTTGCTGGGGGGAGCAGGAAGAGACACACTGGGGTTCATCAAATATGTGCTTTGAAATATTTAAGGCATACAACAGGAGAGAAAGAATAGAACCCAACCATTACTAAACATGATACCAGTGCTCCGTGATTACGTGAAACAGGAAACTATGCAGATATGTGAGATTCAGGTACATTCTCTTCGATATTGATGATAACTAGCATTTTCAGCATAATCTGGGCAGAATGTTAATGTTTTACATGCATGATCTCACTGAACCCTTACAAATCTGTGATACATGCCGTTATCATCTCCATTGTATCGTTGGAGCGACCGATGCTTGCAAAGGTGAAGTGATTGCCCAAGGTTCACACAGCTGGTAGACAAGGCCAGCTTTGGACCTAGGTCTCTCTGGCCATGTAGACTCTTTACTGATTTGTGCTATGTATAGCTGGTGAAGCTTTTGGACTCCTTCTCAGAATGCCTTTTGGGGTTTGGTGGAGGTTTCTTGTTTTTTGTTTGTGTTCCCCACCCTCCCACCCACCCACCCAGCGCTAAGGATCCAACCCAAGGCCTTGTACAGGCAAAGCATTCGCTCTACCAATGAGCTACACCCCAGCTGCAGAATAATATTTTTAAATCCTACACACAAACAATAAATACCATAGAATTACAGAAAATAAAAAGTGATTCCACTGAAATATCAACTGTGGCAGGCCATTTTAAGATGGTGCCCAGTGATCTCCCTGCTCCCCAATAGACACACCCCATACTCACACCCTCTGGCCTTTGCCTTGCTTGATTTGCAAACATAAGTGAAACTTAACTTGAGCTATTTCTTACAAATGCCTATATGCAAGTAAAACAAAACAAACTCAACAAGTCAGAAGCCACCAACTAAAATAACTAAGAAATTTCCTAACAATATAGACCACATAAGGCACTGTATAATTGTATACAATCAAATATTTTCTTTGCTTTTCTTTCATGTTCACCCTATAAAAGCCTTCCTCTTACATTCCCTCAGGGGATCCGCAAACCATCTCTGGCTTGGTAATTCCTAACTTATGAATTGCTGTTTGTTCAAATAGACTTTTACAATTATTACTGTGGCTCTAATTTCTTTTTAACACCAGTCAAATACTTACTTTATCTGGTTCCTGGGTAATTCAGCAATGGATTAAGCATAACAAATGAGGGAAATACGTGCTCATCTTGGAGTTCAAACTCCCTGCCCAAAGGTACAGGTAGCCGCAGGATGGCACCTGTCTAGAATGCATGCAAAACCTGGATCAGTGACCTGGTGGGCTGCCAGGCAAGAGAAGCATCCATCACAGTAAGGTGCCATGTCTGAGGCAACAAGGATAGGACACTGCCCACACTGCTTGGTGGATACCAACGAGAACAAATTTGTAGAAATTGATAAATGGTACTTAATCGAACATGGAAAAACTGCATTAAGAAAGACTAGGAAGCCAGGTATGGTGGCGCATGCCTGTAATCCCAGGCCTTGGGAGGCTGATGTGGGAGGATCCACGTGAGTTTAATGCCGGCTTAGTCTGCATAGTGAGTTCCAGGACAGCCTGGGGCTACACAGCGAGACTCCACTTAAATAAATAAATAAATAAATAAATAAATAAATAAATAAATAAAAATAAAAATAAAAAAGATCGAACACGGGGCATGGTGGCACATGCCTGTAATCCTAGCGGCTTGGCTTGGGAGGCAGAGGCAGAAGGATCGCAAGTTTGAGACCAGAGACAGTCTGCATAATTTAGCGAGACCCTTTCTCAAAAAGTAAAAAAATGGGCTGGGGGTGCAGCTCAGTGGTCCAGCACTTGCAAAGCATGCAAGTGTGAGGCCCTATGTTCAACCCCCAGTACTGCAAAAAAATAAAATAAAAAATAAAAAAAAAAAAAATAATAAAATAAATAAATAAAAAATGATGTGAAAATAGAAATAAGGACAATGAACAAGGAAACTCATCCTAAGGGCATCTGATAGGAGCCCAAAACAGCTTAAAAAATGGTGGTAGGAGAGGGGTGGCAGCAGAATTGGAACAGCTTCCATGAGAACAGAGTGATTCCTTCAGACACTCCAGAGAAAGGTTCCCACTAGCTCCTCACTGACACGATGCAGATACAGGTTCTCTAGCCAGTGCTTCTCCAGCTTTCCACTGATTTACCCTAAGGACAGAGCAGTGAGTGGAAAGCGCCTCTGGGAGGGTAAGGAAATGGTTCAAAGCTGCCTATTTGAACTCTCTAAGTTCAAAACTAATTTGAAATTACCTGCTTAATTTGAAAAATATGGACTTCCCCCTTTTACTCCATAACATATACACAGTGGTCTCAGCATAAAAGGGTTTTACATTGTATGCACCATGTAAAGTGCTTCCTTTAAGATCTGGTTTGTTCTGGGCACTATACTGACCTTAGGCTTCTACTGCATATCTCTGGGGATATATTTACCCCAGTTATGTATAAAAAATAAGGATGGATACATTTAGAAATTCTCAACAAATCCTTTTGTTATTTCATAAAGAAAACTAAACAGCTTCTCTAGGGTCTATCCTATCTGGCTATCTGTCTGACTATTTTAGTCTGTTTGGGCTACTATATAACAAAGTACTGTAGATTGGGTGACCAATAAGCAATAGTAATTTATCTCTTACAGTTCTGCTTGCTGGAAGTCTGATATGGGTGTGCCAGCAGATTGGGTTCTGTTAAGGGCCCTTTTCTAGAGTGTAGATTTCTGACTTCTCTTTGTCATCCTAATGTGTCAGAAAGAAGTGAGAGAAGTCGGGCATCATTGTGCACATCTTTAATCACAGTGACTTGGGAGGCTGATGCACAAAGATCACAAGTTTGAGGCCAGAGGCAGCCTGCATAATTCACTTATTTTTGCAAAAAGAACTACGGGAAGGCTAGACCAGAATACGATGAAAAGGGAGTGCAGGAGGGGAGTAGGAAGGAAGAGGAACAGGAGAAAGACTTCTCTATGCCTTTTAGTACAGTTGTGACTTTTGAACCACATAAATATTTTACATATTCTAAAAATACTACTAAATAAAGAGATAAAAAAGAAAACCCCAAAATTAAATAGAGGCATATGAACCTTACCTGTATATTGAGTTGAGAACAATCACACAGAGAAAAGGATTATTTCAAGCAACTTTTAAATATAGCATCCTGATTGTATATATTTGGTGGAATATATTATAAGGATGAAAAGAACTGCAAAGAAATCTTAAGTGCCTTTCAGTGGGTGTGTTGTTAGTTATAATAATGATATTGTAAATTTAAATCTATTTTGTGTACCTTATAAGATAAAGAAAATAAGTAATTATATCAATGTCTTTAGGAAAAACAGTTCAGTATAAACCAAATATAAACATGAAATAAGTTCAGAAAAAATTCTTTGAATTTAAATTGTTAATATGACCTTATTAATTTAAATTAAATTAATTTAAAAAATACTGAAGTGAGTGCCAGGTGTAGTGGCACATACCTGTAACCCTAGCACTTGGGAGGCTGAGGTGGAAGGATCAATATGAGTACAAGGCTAGCCTGGTCTACCTAGGGAGTTCTAGGCAGCCTGAGCTACACAGTAAGACTCAGTCTCAAGCAAGCAAACAAACAAAACCAGAAAGAAAAATAACTGGAGCTGGATGCCATAGCATACACCTGTAATCCCAGCAACTCAGGAGGCTAAGGCAGGAGGATCAAAGGTTTGAGGCCAGAGGAAGCCTGCCTAACTTAGTGAGACCTTGTCTCAAAAGAAAAAATTAAAAAATGGGCTGGGGGCATGGATCCATGGTGGAGCACTTGACTAGTGTGCAGGATGCCCTGGGCTCAATACCCCAGGACTAGAAAAAAATTGGAGGCTGACTGTGTAGCTCAGTCATACATAGTGCGTACGAGGCCCTGGGTTCAGTCCCAGTATACCCACCCTACCAAACACACACACACACACACACACACACACACACACACACACACACGAAAAGGCTAGAGGTACAGCTCTGCTGCAGAGTACTTGCCTAGCATGCCACAGTGCCCTGGGTTTGATCCCTAGAACTACAAGAAAAAAAAATAATCCCTAGCTCTGATCACCAAAAAAGTCTAAAGATGACTTTTGGGCTAACCCAATCTCTTTTGGGTAAATGCTCAGTCTTACAGGCATTTTCCTCTCGCCCCCTTCCCTAGCCAAGGTGCCATCTAGAAGCAGGAAGGTTTGGGCGCTCACCTGGTACTGCAGGGAGTTGTGACAAGTCCATACTGGGTTTTGTTTTGCCCATTGGGCCCATGCTGAGCTATGAATTCAGGGTCTTGTCCAACTTGGGCCAGGGCACTGGTCTCTGCAGCCATTGACTCTGCTTAGCTTTCAGTGGCATTTTCACATTGACTGGGGCTCTGCAGGGCCACTGGGCCTTTTGAACTCTCCAGTGTCATCCAAGGCACACAGGCAGCACCTGGTGAAGGACACCCCCCTTTTCCAGGCTCTGCCCTGAACTACTACCTCTGTTGCTCATCCTCTCCTTCAGACTTTCCCCTGGGGCTGAGTTCTTATCTCCTTGACCCAGGTCCTTTGTCTCAGTGTATCCATGGGTAAGGGCCTCAGCCTTTCTTTGCCTCTACCCTTTGCCCTGGGCTTCTCATTCCCAGGCTAAATCCTGGTCTTGAGACTCTGGCTTGAATCTGCACCAGGCTGTCATTACTTGAGGAGTTGAGGAAAAAAATATCAGGTTTGTGAATTATTATACATCTGTCAGAAAAAGTTGTATTGCTCCTAAGGTGGGGGAAGGAGAAGGGAAATAAATCAGAAGAAAGGCAAGCAAGATGGTGGAATGCCAGCCAATCTGGCCCCTATCTGTGAGTTTTGGCAGGGGAATGGCCTGTGCATACTGGCCTGGGAGAGACAACTGTGCCAACTCCACATTCAGTGGCATGTTGGTAGCTTGAAATCACCCATGGTAAGGGTATTTATACCATAGAAATTAGTGTATGCTATAAATCAGGCTCTCCAAATGCCACCCTTCCTCAGAGAGCCTGTTTTCCAGAACACCTCTGGGTCTAGGACAAGATCATAAATGGAAGTCAATATAACATATCTCTGAATGTTTATAACAAACTGTTAAGTAAATACGTTCTGCCCTCCTACCTTGGCATATCCTTTCTTTTCCCCCTTGGTGCTGGGGATTGTGCATGCTAAGCATGTACTACACAACTAAGCTACATCCCTAGACCCCTAAAATTTGACAGTGATCTGGAAGAGCAGGTTTGAGTTTAGAATTCTCAGA
This sequence comes from Pedetes capensis, assembly GCA_007922755.1. Lineage (NCBI taxonomy): Eukaryota > Metazoa > Chordata > Mammalia > Rodentia > Pedetidae > Pedetes > Pedetes capensis. Next base: position 29,963 of record VMDO01012523.1, on the reverse strand, counting down.
CTCCATGGGGTTCTACAACAATCTATGGAGAGAGAGAGCTGGCTTCCCAGCTGCCCACCCCTGACCTATTGGCAGTTGTCCTTCTGTTTCTACCACTGTCCCATACCATTCTGCAAAAGGTCTTGGGGACACATGTGGAATCCTATGCTGCATATGTAAGCTCTATCTACACTTACTCCTTAAACATGTGTCCCTCTGGCATCCTTGGGACTTGGGGACACTGGTCTCTTCCCCTCTGTCTTTGGTGTCCCAGCCATGAGGTGAGCAGCTTTGCTTCCCCATGTACTCTTGTCATGATATGCTGCCTGGCCACAGGTCCAAAACCAGTGAGGTCAAACTACAGATGGGAGATGCTAGGCAGGAAGAGAGGGAAGAAAGGGGCCTCCACAGAAGTCCGCAGATGTCCAGAGATGTCTGTAGATGTCCACTGTTCAGCACACGTGTCCAAAGATGTTTCCAGTTGTCCACAGTTCACTGCAGATGTCTGCAAAGGCACGCAGTTGCTCACAGATGTTCAGAGACATGCACAGCAGCATCACTGCTGGACCTGCACGCTTCCTGACCGCTAATCCAGAAGTGAAAGTGTAGCTGTTCTGGATCTTCAGTGCTGGACCAGCCTGCTTTCTGATTTCTATCTCAGAAAGTGTAATTTTTTTCTCTGTTTTTCCATCTCCCTTCTCCCAAGGCTGCCCTAAATCTCAAGCCTGCTTGCCCAGGTACTCAACACAGTCTCCTCTAAGCCTCAATAAAGTATTCTTGAAGTTCCCTTCTGGGTCTACTTTATAATTCTTTTATAAATGAGACCAAGGATGAGATTTTGTTGCCAGCTGTCTGTAACACCCAGATCCCTCCCCTGGTAACAATACCATGGGCTGAAACCTCCAAAACTATGAGCCAAAAGAAGCCTTCCCTCTTTACAGTTGATTTGTCTCAAGTATTTGATATAGCGATGGAAAACTGACCAACAGCCTGAATATTCCACTCTGGATCCACTGGGAAGTCTTGCAGTCTTAAGCTCAGCATATCTAACATTAAACTCATTCTCTTTTCCCTTTTCTTAGACAATGACACTCTGAGCAGGCATTGTGGTATACACCTGTAATTTCAACACTCAGGAGATTGAGGCAAGAGGATTGTGAGTTTGAGACCAGCCTGGGCTACATAGTGAGTTCATTTTTTAGCTTAGTAGATGAAATACTGCTCCACATTTTCTGAGGACCTGGATTTGATCCCTAGCACCACAAAAGTGGGAGAAGGATTTGGCAGATCATTCTCAAAACATTCCAAAACAATCAGCCATTGAAAACCCTATCAGGGTTGCTATGAATCAGACAAGGCTTGACAGCACCTAACAACGACAACAGGGCAGCCTGGGATACACAGTGAGATCTTGTGGAAAGAAGATAGCAAGCAAGCAAGCAAGCAAGAGCAACAAAGAGAAAGAGAGGGAAAGAGGAAGGAAGGGAGAAAAGAAAGAGAATACTACCTTATCATCTAGCTGTCCAAGTTAGAACCTCAGTCATCTGTGGTGTCTTCTTCTTTCTCATTGACCTCAGACATTCTGACAAGGTGCACTGCTCTTATATTCTAAGCCACTAGCATCCTGCCTTTAATCACCACAGGGTCCAGCTTCAGACAACTAGGGCAGGCCTACAGCCTGCTGACTTTATTCAGACCAGCCAAACTTCACTTGCTTTGCCGGCTTACCCTGCCTCACTATGTCCTTCCCATGGAAACCACAATAAAGACTCTTGCCCATGTTCTCTCCTTGCTCACTCTGACAACTTGCTGACCCTGCTGCTTGGCCATGTGGCCCTGCATGTTGTGATGTGTCCTTCCTCTTGGAAACTGTGATTGACAAACTACCTTTTCAATGGCAACTGTTTCCTCATCTGTTTTCTCATCAGATCTGGGTTTTAAGTATTTAAGAACAACTGTTAGATTCTTACCAGGAGATGTTGAAGGCCTCCAAAAGTTAGAAGTAGGTAAGAACATTATGTTGTTGCCTCCCAATTTGCTAAAAGTTGGTGTGTTACTCTGGTGTCTGGTCTCAGACTGAATTCAGCTGTGTCTATGATAATTGGCAAGCAGGCACTCTGTTCTTACAATCTCAACTCAGTCCAGTGGTACTGGATCAGTCAAGGTAAGGTAAAGTTGCTGTAACAAAGATACCCAACAATAATACACTCATTTCAAGTAACAGTCCAAAGTAAACATCTTTAGTTGGCAGATGGCTGTGCTTCAAGCACTCAGGGACTCAGATTCCTTCTAACATCACCTTCTCCACCACCATCTGGGCCTTTTGTTGTTTGCACAGCAAGGGTTCTCCCAATTCAAATGACAAGAAGAGAAAAAGAACCCAGAAGAGGTACACTCATCGTCTTAAGGTGTAGCCCATAAACCTAGGTACACATTCTTTTAATTCACATACTGTTAGACAAAACTTAGCCACAAGAGCACAGGTCTCTGTTAGGAGGGCTGGAAGTGTGTTGTAGCCAAGTGTCTAAGAATAAGGGCAGAACAGATTTCTTTTTGTGGACAACCAGTTGTCTCCACCATTGATACCACTGCCATGTACCTTGCATTCCAAGGTTAAGGCAAATATGATAAGATCTTAGAGGCAGGTTAAGTTTACTTACTGTTCAGAATAAGTAGCAGAATCTTCAGGTCCAAATCAGAGCCTGAGCCAAGGAGACCACTCTGAAAGACACTGGTTGCTGGGCCTGTACATTCATATACTCCTGTACATATAAGGGCATAGGGCATCTACAATGTTGCTCATTATTCCATATATCTTAGACAATACACATTTTGCCAATTAAAAATTACTTCTAATATTTTTAAAGCATATTAACAACTAGCAATAGCTGAACTGCTTATAAATAGGAAAAGCACCTCAGATATACCCTAGAGAGTATATTCATAATTAGAGAACTTCAAATGCTAAATTAATAGTTCTAGATTAAAACTAATAAGCACATATATATCACATTTTTCATGCCACTGTTGGGTGTTGAAAACACTTACACACACAGGCACACATAGCAGAAATATAGAGGACAAGGCACCAGCCCAGAGGTGACTTTCATCTGGTAAGCTCCATTCTGTACAGCAATCGCACATAAATATTTCCAGAGGGATTCCATAATTTAGGATTTTATGAAGAAAATAAAGAAAGTGAAAAATGACAACTCATTCTGTACTTTACACAATTCTAGGTCCTTGTGTCCACTTTTACTTCCTGCTCCTCAGTGAAATAGAAATCAAGGTCAACTTCTCTGGTCTGGAGAGTATTTCCAGGATGGCCTGGATGTTATTTTCAGGACTTATACTCTTCTCATCCCACACTCTGAAGATTTCTGCTTCCTGTGTCTGGGTCCTTAATAAATGAAAATTCTTCTTTTTGCTTACCCTGGCTTAAAATACAGTTCTCAACAACTGAATCCTTATCAATTACTTTATGCCCAATTGCATTATTGCTGGTGAAAAGGAAATATAACTGGTGGTGAAAATCAAAGACTTTTGGTTTCTTCACCTTGAAAACTCAGTTGCTTAGAATAGCACCTTGCACGCAGAAACACTCTATGGGTGTCAGCTGTTATCATTATTTGTTCCTCCTGACCTGTACATTGTGGGACTTTGAATTTTCTCCATTTTATCTTAGTGTAATAGTAAACCAGTAGTGAATACTATTATACTTCACTGTATGCAGGGCCCTGCTGTCAGCCTTGGGGCAGGATCACAGGGCTGCTGGGATTGTTTTGAAACCTGACATGGGTAAGCCTGTGATAAGATTGAAAAAATTACTTTTCTCTTGTCCTTTAACTGTTGCCTGATTTTTGGACACTTACTTAATTGCCAGCCTTTCTAGATGAGGGGGGAAAAAGAGGTGAAAAAAGAGAAATGAAATATTTTTTTTTAAAGAACAAAAAGTCAATGAACAGCTGTTTAAAGTCTAAGAAGTTTCTCATCTTGCATTAAATTTATCTGGATACTATCTGTTCCCCTTTAACTATAGAGTTGTGTTTTTTTTTCTGGCATTAAAGTATTCTAAAAATTCTGAAGAAATTATTTTTAACCCATTTCTTTATAAAAAATGCATGACCTTATGTATTCTGAATGTGAGGCTGCTTCACATTAACTATGCATCTATAGAACTTATGGTAAATATTCTACCATCTTCTTGATTGGAATCAATACTAACGGCTGAAAAGTATGTAAAAATTGAAAGCACATTTACCAAAAAGCTATACTTAGACCAACATAACTGACTCTATCAGGAAGTAAAAAACTACTTAGTAGAATTAAAGTAGACTTAAATAGTAGAGATTAACTGAATGAACCAATGGGCACGGTGGCACAGGCCTGTATTCCCAGTGATTCAGGAAATAGAGGCAGGAAGATAGCAAGTTTGAGGCCAAAGGCAGCCTGAATAACTTAGGGAGACCATGACTCAAGATAAATAAAAAATAGGCTGAGGGTACAGCCCAGTGGTAAAGCACTTGCTAAAGTATGTGTGAGGCTCTAGGTTCAACCCCCAAGTTGTTGTTGTTATTAGGTGCTGCTGAGTTGCATCCGACTCATAGCAACCCTATGTGCAATAGAATGAAATGTTCCCTGATACTGTGCCATGCACAGGATCTTTCCAGTGCTTAATCCCATTGTTGCAGCCACTGGGCCAATCCAACTAGTTGAGGGTCTTCTTTTTGTTGTTGTTGTTGACTTGCCACTCTCCCAAACATGAGGTCCTTCTCCAGGGACTGGTCCCTCATGAAAACATGTCCAAAATAATGTAAGGCACAATACAGCCATCCTTGTTTCCAAGGAGCATTCTGGTTGCACTTCTTCTAGGATGGATCTGTTGGTTCTTTCGGTAGTCCATGGTGTATTGAATAGTCATCTCCAGCACCATAATTCAAAAGCATCAATTCTTCTGTCTCCCTTATTCACTGTCCAGCTTCCACATGCATATGATATGACTGAAAATACCATGGCATGAGTCAGGTGCACCTTTGTCTTCAATAAGACATCTTTACTTTTCAACATTTTAAAGAGGTCTTTTGCCACAGCTTTCCCCAATGCAATGTGTCATTTGATTTCTTGACTGTTGCTTCTGTGGGTGTTGATTGTAGAACCAAGTAAAGCAAAATCCTGGACATCCTCAATCTTTTCTCTGTTTATCATGAAGTTGCTTATGAACCTAGTTGTAAGGATTTTTGTTTTCTTGATGTTGAGGTGCAATCATACTGAAGGCTGTGTTCTTTGATCTTCATCAGTAAATGTTTCAAATCTTCTTCACTTTCAGCAAGCAAAGTTGTGTTATCTGTATATCACAGGTTGTTAATGAATCTTCCTCCAATCCTGATGCCATGTTCTTCTTCATAAAATTCAGATTCTCAGATTATTTGCTCAGCATAGAGATTGAAAAGGTATACAGCCCTGATGCACCACTTTCCTGACATTAAACCAAGCAGTGTTTCCCTGTTCTGTTCAAACTACTGCCTCCTGGTCCATGTATGATTCCTCATGAGTACAATTAAGTGCTCAGGTATTCTCATTCTTTGCAATATTATTCATAATTTTTTTGTGATCCACACAGTCAAAAACCTTTGCATAGTCAATAAAACATAGACATCTTTCTGGTATCCTCTGCTTTCAGCTAATATCCATCTGACATCAGCAATGATATCCCTGGTTCCATTCCTCTTCTGAATTCGGCTTGATTTTCGAACAGTTCTCTGTTTATATACTGCAGCAGTTACTTTTCAATGATCTTTAGCAAAATTTTACTTATGTGTGATAATAATAATAGTGTTTGATAATTTCTGCATTCAATTGGATCTTCTTTCTTAGGAATAGGCATAAATATGGATCTTTTCCAGTCAATTGGCCAGATAGCTGCTTTCCAAATCTTTTGGAATAAACAAGTGAGCACCTCCAGTACTGCATCTTTTTGTCAAAACATCTCAACTGGTATTCCATCAATTTCTGGAGCCTTGTGGTTCATCAGTGGCTTCAAGGCAGCTTCCAGTTCTTCCTTCAGTACCATTGGTTCCTGATCATGTGCTACTGCTTGAAATGGTTGGTCATCCACCAATTCTTTTTGGTATAATGACTATGTGAACTTCTTCCATCTTCTTTTGATGTTTCCTGCATTGTTTAATATTTTCTCTCTAGAATCCTTTACTATTGCCAACTGAGGCTTGACTTTTTCCTTCAAATTTTTATGCTTGAGAACAGAGTGTGTTCTTCTCTTTTGGTTTTCTACCTCCAGTTCTTTGCACAAGTCATTAAAATATTTGATTTTGTCTTCTCAAGTGGCCTTTGAAATCTTCTGTTCAGTTCTTTAACTTTGTCATGTCTTCCTTTTACCTTAGGTGCTTAACATTCAAAGGCAAGTTTCAGATTCTCTTTTGACATGTCATTTGGTCTTTTCTTTTCTCCTGTCTTTTTAATAATCTTTTGCTTTCTTCATGAAAGATATCTTTGATGTCATGCCACAACTTGTCTGATCTTCAATTATTTGTGTCTAATGCATCAAATTTGTTCTTGAGATGGTCTCTGAACTCAGGTGGGATATTGTCAAGGTCATATTTTGGCTTTCATACACTTGTTCTAATTTTTTTCAGTTTTAGTTTGAACCTACATATGAGTAGTTGATGGTCTGATCCACAATCAGCACCTAGTCTTGTTCTGACTTCTGATATTGAGCCTTTCAATTGTCTCTTTCTACAAATGTAGCCAATTTGGTTCCTGTATGTTCCATCTGCAAAGAGAAAAAAAAAAAAAGAAAGAAAGAAAGAAAGAAAAGAAAAAGAAAGAAAATAATCTTAGGGAATCATCTGTTTTCTTATCCTTCCTAACAATTAACAACGTAGGTGTTGGAATGGTGGGTAGATTTTTGGATCCTTGAGGTCCTAGTTTGCTCATGATTTTCCACTGTTGTTGCACAGAAAGTCCCATGCCCTGGGAAAGATCTTTGCTCAGGCAAATCAGGAGTTGTGGTCGCCCTTGCTGTGGATGAAGGAGATTTACATGCCAAACTTGAAAATTTGGGATTTATTGATTCAGCAGCACCAGAGTAGACAGGCACCTGGCACTACTTACCATCTATCTATTTTGGCTTCCCAGGAGCCTCTTCTCTCAGAGGAAAGAAAAGAAGCTGCAACCCTGATCATTCTCTGCAGATTTTCACTTAGGGTCTAGGTTGCCTTGTGCATTCCGCCATACTTGTATCCTGATGAGCTTCAGCTGGAGTGACGTGCCATCCAGACCAGGCGTGAGGGTTTTATCACCTTGTACCTATAGGGAGGTAAAATATACAGTAAAGAGTGCGGCTGGGACTCTAGAACACTATAGTCAAATCCCTGCTCTGCCCTTTCTTATGTGTGGTGGCTTTATAAAGGGTCAATTTGCTTGACTGAACTGCATTTTCCAGAGTTCCCCTTCCTGCATTGCTCTGGTTCAGGTGGGCCACCAGGAACATTCTTCAGTTAAGTACCTCTGAGCAGTGGGTAAAAGGCTGCAACTTTGGACTGGGACATCTCATTCCAGGTTTTTGGCTACCAGATTTAGAATTTTTGCACAGTATTGATCAAGAAATATGACAGGCTGCCCATCTATTTTGTTCCTAGGGTCACCATGATCAATGAGACATTGCCAAAGATATTTGTGAGTCAAAGCAACTGATTAGTAATACATCCCTGCCCCTGTACTGTGGATGTGTTCCCATACCTTGTCTTGGTGGTAAAATACTGCCACTTTGGTTTTGTTGTTCTGGAATTCTATCAATTCTACTGAGATCAGGGAGCCCCTCTCAAAGATGACATCCTGTGTAGTCACACCTAGCCTCCATAAGTGACAACTTCAGAGCTTTCCCTAGGCAGTGTCTTCCGGGTCTTTCCTTAGAATATAGCTGAAGAAGTTGAGTGTGCAAGTTGCATGTGATCAATCCAGTCCAATATTCCTATCTCCCTAAGTCTTTGAAGTCTCTCCCTCATAAGATGACAGGGAAGCTGTCCAGTAAATGTGCCCATGTGACGGAAGTTAGTTCAATCTCCCGCCATGTTCCACTCTTCTTGTTCTAACATCTTTGGAAAGTATGCTCATACATGGTCCCCAGGTTTCTGATGATCTGCTTTAGAAAAGTGTTGCAATTCTACTGGCACATGAAGTATTTCCTTCTGGGTCATAGCATGGACCTGTCCTACTGAAGCATGACTACTTATGGATCTTGTGGTTTAGGAGGCAGTTGTGGTGGCTTTTAAGGAGAATGAGCAACTCTGCTCCAGTTAGGTAATCAGAGGTATTTAAGCAAAGAAGGCTAGTCTTCCACAAAGAGCAAGCTCCCACAGAGAGGGAAGCTCCAAAACTATAAATTAAATGGGCACAATCCAGCAGCCCACCTTTTTAAATTTTAGGTTTAATTTTGAGCAATATCAGCCCCCTAGCTATATGAAATAAAAGATCCTTTTATAGTCATCATGGAAGCTCTCTTGTTCTCCAACAATCACTTGACCTGAGAGTTAAAAGATTTGAGCTTATCATTCCTTACTATAAGTACTCACCTGTGCTCAGAAAAACCTCACACCACATTCGTTATAGTCACTGTTTACTACCACAACAGTTCAGTGCAACAGACACTAGGGCTCCTGAGATACTTGCCTTCAGGTGGTATTTCAAGCCAATGATCTGCAGGTGATAGTTTGCTGGCTGCTGTCCCTGCAGCCATGGATATCTAACTTCCCATTTCCCACTGGAAAAGGAGCTCAGTGCTGTGCTGAAATCCAAGGACATGTCCAAAAATTTCTATCTTTGCAGGTCTGTCTTCTGGGGCTTCTGCCAGCACCAGTTCTGTATCAGTCAGACTTGGTACTAAACTAGTGTCTAAGCATAATTTTAATAGTGAAAGTTTAATATAAAGAATCACCAACTATATAAAGGAATAACCATTAAGGGTAAGTAGAATGGATAGGAATACTCTAAGGGCTGATAAAAGTACCCAAAGAAGAAAGAAACTTGGAAAGGGTTCCTCTCCTTAAGCTAGGATTTAAAACTTGCTAGAGAAGACATGGTTGCAGCCCACTGGAGTAGTTTTTTGGGTTGACCCTGGCCAAAGCTTGTCTATAGTTACTGAGTAAGCAAGGAACATCTTCTTATGGAACAGGAGGACTGAAGCTGGCCAGGAAATTGTGGTCAGGATTGGCCATAAGGAAACATGGAAGTGAGGATGCCCCTCACTAGGGTGGGGGAAGAGCAAGCTGGTAGATGGGTGTGTGCAGGGATTAGGGTGTCAAGAGCACATAGACAGCTGAGTGTCATGAGGCCTGATGTTAGGAGGCCTATAGAAATGTGGTTAATGGGCTGGGCTGAGGCTGAGACCTTGCCAAGGGACTTTGCTTCTTATGTGCACAGCTGGCATGTTAGTTTGCTAGGGCTGACATAAAGTACTAGAGACTGGTACTTAAACAACAGAAATTTATTTCCTTATAATCTGGAGGCTAGAAGTCCCAGATCAAGTGTTGGCAGGGTTTGTTTCTTCTGAGGACCTCTTTCCCTCTCAATGGTCTTCCCACCATCGGTGGGTGTGTCTTTAGTTCCTTGTCTCATAGGGACACAAGTCATATCAGATTATGGCCCATGGTAGTGACCTCTTTAATCCCAGTTATGGTACCTCTTCTAGGACTCTACTTCTGAATACAGCCACATTCTGAGGTACTGGGGGTTAGTGCATCAACATATGGATGATGGAGTACAATTCCATCCATCACATCTGGGCAGGATCACTGTGGATGTCCTCACCACACACTGCTGACAGCCACACACAGGGGAAAGAAGCACACCTGACCAGGACAAGGAGCCCCTGCCTCCTGCAGTGTTCCTACAGCACCTTTGACCACCAAAGCCTGAAACTGTGCTTGCTGCAAAGGAGAGAGGCTGACAGGGTTCATCTCCATCAGTGCAGGGCATATAATAGAGGATGGATGTAGAGCTGAGATGCAAGAAGTTAACAGTGATCACATTGGTTCTGCAGCTTCCAAGAACTTCTATCAGTTTCCCGATGTGTTTTTCAATAAAATGGCTGCTTGAATTGACCAGTTTGCTACTGAGACACTGACAAGGATGGGAATTCTTTTCTTTGTTTCTTGCCCCTTCCCTCTTTCTCTCCCTCCCTCCCTTCTTTCCTGCTTTCCTTCCCTTTCTTCCCTTTCTTTTTTTGGGGGTACAGGCAGCAGCAGGGGCTGGCTATGTAACCCAGGCTGTCCTCAAACTCATGATCCTCCTGCCTCAGCTTCCCAAGTGCTAAGTTTACAGGTATGTGCCACCACACTTGGCTCTCAACCTTTCTTTTGATAGTAGCTGTGCATCACTGCATGTTGATGTTATCATTTTGAGAGGAATAGACCAAATTTTCCCTTGAAAATAATTTTGATAGGTATAAATTGAAATTATATGAATTTATAATGCATATGATTATGGAGTAATGAAATAAGACTAGAAATCTGGCCTTCCTGTAGCTTCTTGAGTCTGCTTGATTCATCCTTCTTTTAGGGCTGATACATTTGCTGTTCTTCCTTCCTGGAACACTCTTCTCTCCAATATTCACATAGCTCCCTCCAGCACATCATGTAAGCCTCTGTTCAACTGTCACTCACAATTAGTTTCCTGGCATTCAATCAAAAACATCTTCCCTTACTCATAGCTCTTTTCCTTCTTAAATAGCATATTTATTTTTCTACACATTTCCTCACTTATCTATTATTAAAATACAAGACTTAGGAAAGCAGGGTCACGTCTTGCTCATTGAGGTATCTTCAGAGCCTATATTAGTGCATAACATCCAATAGGTAATTAATAAACAGTGATTAAATAAATGACTGCTTGCAGCAGTACCACTGTGGCTTCCAATCCTGTCAGATCTCAGAAGCTAAGCAGGGTCGAGCCTGGATAGTACTTAGATGGGAGATAGCCTGGGAACACCAGGTGCTGTAGGCTTAGGAGAAGGACCTAGCAACCCACTCCCCAAAATCAATCCACCATTGAAAACCCTATGAATAGCAGAGAAACACCAACAATAGTGTTTCACCTGTTGTACCTAGGGTTGTTATGAGGAGGACACCTGACCAAATAGTGGAGGTTAAAAGGACAGAGTAGAGGACGAAAAGGCGAGGCAATGCTCCATAATCTTCATCCCAGGGAAGATGGCATCAGAGGGATTTGGAGGATATGGAGCCCTCCAAGAGAGCTCACAGCTGAGGAGGGGCATGAGGTGGCCCTCCAGGCGGGCACACAACTGGTGGGAGGCACAGTGAAGCCCTCCGGAAATGTGCACGGCTGAAGAGAGGTACAGGGGAGCCCTCCCAGATGACGCGTGGCTTGGGGGAGGCATGGAGGAGACCTGTGGAAGAGCGCACAGCAGAAAAGAGGTACGGTGGAGTCCTCTGGGACAGCATGTGGCTGATGAGAGGCCTGGCAGAGCCCTCAGGAGGGTGCACAACTGACTAGAGGCACTGCGAGGAAGGAAAATAGCAGAGGTCTGTGGGACTCTCCTTGCAGGAGGTCAGGCTACATGGCCCCACTGCAGGTCTCAGAGCAGGGGACTGTGTTTTTTGGTTTGTTTCTTTTTTTTTTTAATCAGGGAGACAGTGGCCACCATGACCTCTGGCACAGCTGGAACTGTGAGCCAGAGGGAGAGAAACTGAATGGTGGTGAGTTTGAGGGATGGAGAGGAGTGGCAGGCACTGCTGGATCCCTGAGCCTAAGAAAGTGTGTTCAGACTAAGGCATGTTTGGGGCCTGGGAGTGCTTGTGATGCGGAAAGGTGGTACCCTGGGTCTGGAGAACCTAAGAGACATGGTTTAGGCTGTGGTGCAATTGGGGGATGGGAATGCAGGAGATAGGGAGAAACTGAGGGGGCAGTGGTGAATGCAGAGGCTGAAGCAGCACTAGGCACAGGACACTGAGACTGCAAACTATGGTGGGGGGGGGCAGGGGGAAGAAGTGCCAGTGACTTGTCATCACCCAAAATCCTGGGAATGTTGGTGGAGAACCTGGTTACACACAGAGGAGGTGTGACCTAGCAACATGACTAAGTAATGAGCAAGCCTCAACAGAAAAACAGACAAAACATGAAAGGTCAAGTGGGATGGGAAGAAAGACCCAACAGACCAAAGCCTCTCAATAGATAATTTCAAAGTAACTGCATATTAGAGATGCCAGACTAAGAATACAGAACCCTGCTTATAAATATGCTAAAAGACCTCAAAGACACCACCATGAAAGCAATTGATTCACTGGACAAAAAAGGTATCTAACTTGGAAGAGGGCTGGGATTTAGCTCAGTGGGTAGAGTGCTGCGCTGCAGTCTCTGAGGTCCTGAGTTCAATTCCCAGCACCACAAAAATGGGAGAAGGGCCTGGCAATCCACTTCCAAGGCAATCCCGAAATAGTCAGCCATTGAAAACCCTATGAGGGTTGCTATGAGTCGGGTACTGACTCGATGGCACCTAACAACAACAACAACAACTTGGAAGAAAAATTCAGCAAAGAAATAGAGATTCTGAAGAAGAATCAAACATAAATCCTGGAGATGCAGAGCAAACTCAACGAACTTAATATTATAGTAGAAGCGGCAATATCCAGACTAGACAAAGCTGAAAACAGGACAGCTGGTACTGAAGAAAAAGCAGATGACCTTATTTATTCAGATGCCAAAAAAGAAAGATGAAGCAGTATGAGCAAGATTTTCAGGAGGTCTTTGATAAAATGAAGAAATGAAACCTACAAATTCAGAGGGTTCATGAAGGAGCTGAAAAGGAGATGATTAGGAAATTTATTCAAAGAGATATGAGACGAGAACTTCCAAACCCATGGCAAGAACTGGATGCCTATACAACTGAAACATTCAGAACCCCAAACAGAGTAGATCAGAAGAGATCCTTTCCACAACACATTATAATTGGAATGCTAAATCTAGAAAGCAAAGAAGCTATTCTAAAACCTACAAGAGAGAAATGCCAACTCATTTACAAAGGCAAACCCATCAGAATATCAGATGATTTCTTATCAACAACCTTAAAGGCAAGGAAAGCTTGGTCAGACATTATCCTGCAAAAGAATAACTGCCAACCAAGGTTACATTACCCAGTGAAGCTATCTTTTAAAATAGATGGTGAATTCAAGATATTCCATGATATTGACTTGTTTAAGCATTTTGTGACAAAGCCAGCATTACAGAGACTCCTTAATGAAATACCACATATGAGAGAGCCAAGATAACTCCAAATACAAAATCAAAGGACTAAATAATCAACATGAGGGGAATTTAAGAAAACAATAGGCTAAATATGATTTAAAAAACAGAAATAAGTACCAAATTGATACAGAATAATAAGTACCTCTCAATAATTACTGTCAATGTAAATTGTCTTCACTCACCATTCAAGAGTTGTAGACTGGCCAATTGGATTAAAAAACATAAACCATTGATATGTGGCATTCAAGAGACTCACCTCATCCATGTTGTTGTTGTTAGGTGCCGCTGAGTTGGTATCCAACTTAAAGAGACCCAATATACATTCTCTGCTATTCATAGGCTTTTCAATGGCTGATTGTTTTTTGTGAGTGGTCTGCTGGGTCCTTCTTCCAAGCCTACAGCACCTGGTGTTCCCAGGTGGTCTCCCATCCAAGTACTAACCAGGCCAGACCTTGCTTAACTTCTGAGATCTGACAGGATCGGGATCAGATGCCACAGTGGTATAGCTGCATGCACCTCACCCATAAAGACCATAAAAGGCTGAAAATTGAAGACTGGAAAACAATGTACAAAGCATGTGGGAACAACAACAAAAAAAGTGTGGTACTAATTTCAGACAACTTAGACTTCAGTCTCAAACTAATCAGAAGAGACAATAAAAAGACACTACAGATTAGTAAAAATAGTGATACTTAATATCTACTCACCAAATACAAGGGCACTTAGTTTCATAAAACAAATTTTATTGGAATTAAGGAACATAGCAGGCCAGACACAATAATCATGGGAGATTGCAGTACCCCATTTTTGCCAAGAAACAAGTCATCAAAGCAAAAAATCCACAGGGGAATGAAGAACCACAGACCAACTGGACCTTACAGATGACTACAGAGTATTCCACCCATCAGATGCTGAATACACATTCTTTTCAGCACCACATGGAACTTTTTCTAAGACAGACCACATTTTAGTCCATAAAAATGGCCCCCCAAAACACAAAAAGACAGAAATAATCCCCTGTACCTTATCAGATCACAATGGAATAAAACTAGAACTCAAAAGCAAGAAAAATTTTGGAAATGTTACCAGTTTATGGGATACATCAAAGGTAGTTCTAAGGGGAAAGTTCATAGTTGTGAATGACTAAATCAGTAAGTTAGAGAAGGCCCAATTAAGGCACTATTACCTAAAGGCCAACAATAAGCCAGTCCCAAAAGGAGCACTCAGTCAGAAATTATCAAGATCAAGGCAGGGATATCCCAATAAAATATAAAAAGAGAATTCAAAGAATTAATGAGACTAAGAGCTTGTTTGTCAAAAAAATTAATAA
>VMDO01012523.1:0-15279 GCA_007922755.1 Pedetes capensis | reverse complement strand
ATAGATACCAATGAAATCCCGAAGATCATCAGGAAATATTTTGAGAAATTGTATTCCCCTCTCCAAATGAAAATATACAAGAAATGGATAAGTTCCTTAACACATATGAATTGCCAAAATTAAGCCAGGAGGTCACAAGCAATTTAAACCGATCCATTACATTCACTGAAATAGAGTCACTAATAATAATAAAAAAAATCTCCCAACAAAGAAATGTCCAGGTCCTGATGTGTTCATAGCAGAATTCTATCAAACATTCAAAGAAGAATTAAAACTTGTTCCCCTCAAAATACTTCATTATATAGAAAAAGAAGGGACACTTCCGAACTCATTGTATGAAGCCGGTATCATCCTGTTACCAAAACCAAGCAAGGATACTTCAAAGAAGGAGAACTATAGACCAATTCCCCTGATAAACATCGACACAAAAATCCTCAATAAAATTCTGCCAAACTGAATTCAGCAACACATAAAAAAGATTATACACTATAATCAAGTGAGCTTAATTTCACAGATGCATGTATGGTTCAACATGTGAAAATCAATCAATGTAATTCATCATATCAAGAGACTTACAGATAAAAATCACATGATCATCTCAATTGATGCTGAGAAGGCCTTTGACAAAGTACATCCTTTCATGATCAGAGTTCTGGAGAAAATGGGCATTAACAGGGAAATACCTCAACATCATAAAGGCCATCTATGACAAACCCATAGCCAATATCACATTAAATGGGGAAAATTGAAATTATTCCCTATAATATAAGGAACAAGACAAGGATGTCCACTCTCTCTCCTCTTATTCAATATTGTGATCAAAGTCCCAGCCAGAGTCAACAGGCAAAAGAAAGAAATCAAAAGGATACAGATAGGCAAAGAACAGGTCAAATTATCCTTATTCAAAGGCAACATGATCCTTTACTTAAAAGACCCCCAAAAATCCTCTTAAAAATTCTTAGAGCTAATTAGCTCCTTCAGCAAAGTAGCAGGATACAAAATTAACACTCTAAAATCAGTAGCCTTCCTTTACAACAATAATGAACAGGAAAAGAAGGAAATTAAGGCAACAATCCCATTTATAATAGCCCACACAAAAATTAAATATTGAGGTATCAATCTAACCAAAGACCCTGAAGATCTCTACAAGGAAAACTTCAAAACATTAAAGAAGGAAATTGCAAGGATAGTAGAAGATGGAAGGACCTCCCTTGCTCATGGATTAGAGAATCCATATTGTAAAAGTGGCTATAGTACCAAAAGCAATTTACAGATTTAATGCAATTCTCATTAAATTCCCAATGATGGACTTTGTAAAAATAGAAAAAAAAAATCATCCTAAAATTCATATGGAAGCACAAAAGACTGCATATACCCAAAACAATCTTAAGCTGCAAAAACAGCACAGGCAGGATCACTATACCTAACTTCAGACTATAGGGCTATAGTGGCAAAACAGCATGGTACTAGGCAAAAATAGTCTTGAACGCCAAGGGAACAGAATTGAAGACCCAGAGAAACACCCACAGAATTACAGCCACCTGATTTGTGACCAAGGGATTAGGATATACAATGGAGAATTGGTGCTGGGGAAATTGAATATCCACATATAGAAAATTGAAAATAGACCTGTATATCTCAATTTTCATGAGAGTCAATTTGAAATGGATAAGGACCTCAACATAAAATCAGAAACCTTAAAACTACTAGAAGAAATGATGGGAAACACACTACAACACATAGGTGTAGGAAAATATATCCTTAACAAGAACTCCAATTGCCCAGGAAATGAGACTAAGAATTAACAAGTGGGATTACATGAAATTAAAAAGCTTCTGTACAGCAAAGGAAACAATCAACAGAGTTAAGGAGGAGCCTACAGAATGGGAGACAATCTTTGCATCCTATACATTGGACAGAGGACTAAGTTCAAGAGTATACAAAGAACTTAAGAAAGCAAAGACCAAGACAACAAATAACCCAATAAATAAGTGAACAAAGGAAATGAATAGACAACTCTCAAAGGAAGAACTTTGAAGAGCCAAGAAACACATGAAAAAATGCTCAGTATCATTAGCCATTAGGGAAATGCAAATCAAAACAATACTGAGATTCCATCTCACTCCTCTGAGAATGGCCAAGATCAACAAAATCAATAACAAGTGCTGGTGAGGATGTGGAGAAAATGCAACCATTTACACAGCTGGTGGGATTGTAAAGTAGTTCAACCACTTTGGAAGTCAATATGGTGATACCTTAGAAAACTGAGAATAGAACTGCCATATGACCCAGTGATACTACTTCTGGGAATATACCCAAAGGATAAGTCATCGTACTACAGGAACACTTGTATTTCCATATTTAATTTAACATTCTTCACAATCACAAGGGTATGGAATCAACCAAGATGTCCATCAACAGAGGAATGGATAAAAAAGTTGTGGTATATGTAACCCAGCCATGAAAAAGAATGAAATAATGTCATTTACAGAAAAATGGATGGAACTGGAGAATATCATCCTAAGTGAACAAATCCAGACACTAAAAGGAGAAATACCATATGTTCCCACTTGTATCTGGGAGCCTAATCTAACTTAAAGGAAGAAAAGAAAACTATGCATACATTGTTGTTAGGTGCTGTTGAGTCAGTGTCCAACTCATAGGGACCCTATGTGCAACAGACTAAAAATTCTTGTTAGTGCTTCTCTGATATCCATAGGGTTTCCAGTGACTGATTGTTTCTTGGGAATGGGCTGCCAGGTCCTTTTCCTAAGCCTACAGCACCTAGTGTTCCTGGGTCATCTCTCATCCAAGTACTAACCAGGCCTGACCCTACTTAGCTTCCAAGATCTGCTGGGATTGGACACCACAGTAGTATGGCAGCAGGCATACATACATGGATATATAAAAAGGAACAATCAGGCTTATCTAAGAAGGGAAAATATAAGCAGAGTAAAAGAAGCGGGGAGGGAACTATTGGGTAGGAGCAAAGATTGTGGAAGGGGGATGGGAAGGGGAAATAATGCAGAGGGATAAAGGGGGAAAGGATAATCTCAAATTATATGATGTAACTATAGGAACACATGGGGAAAAATAAGGTAATATAACCCATAATTGCATATGGTTTTTACCACGTTAATCAAAGGGTTCCATAAATTATGTAAGTTGATGAAAGTGTAACCAAAAATAAGGTAATAGATGCACAATGGAAATAACAAAAACCTTATTACTCTATACCCCACTAACATTTGTTAATAATAACTTAAAAATGGATTCGGCCAAGCAGGGTGGGGCACACCTTTAATCCCAGCTACCTGAGAGGCTGATATAGGAGGATTAAAACCTTGAGTTCAGTCTGGGCAATTTAGAGAAACCCCGTCTCAAAAAACAAAACAAACAGCAGCAAGAAATTCTGAGGACGTAGCTCAGTGGTACAGTGATGCCGTAGGTTCAATCCTCAGTACTATGACTGGGGGGAAAAATACGATATTTGGGAAAAAATAGTTGTTACTTATTTATGGAACAATACAGAAATTTGATGGAGTAGATGGTCTCCATAACCTCCTACCTGTTCTACTAGTTTTATGTTTTCATCCAATAAACAATTGTGCCTGCTCATGCTTGCCTATGCACTGTGCTCTGCTCTTAGGATTCTAGCTCTATTTGAGAAAGGGAGGGGTAGGGACTTTTCTCTAATCTATGATTAATGTCCATAGACAGAAGTAACTGAATGTCTATGTATCTACTGGTTTGTTGACACACTCAACCGTCCATGCTTCCGCCCCTTATCTATCATGTTTGTCATTATCTATCTCTCAATTTATTCAGGAAAGAGCATCCAGTTAGAAAATAATGATAGCAAAGAGCAGCGGTACACATCTGTAATCCCAAGGACTCATGAAATAGAGACAGAAGGCTAGCACGCTAGAGGCCAGAGGCAGCCTGCACAACTTAGAGAGACCCTGTCTCAAGATAAAAAACTTAAAATGGACTAGGGGTGCTTCCCAGTGGTAGAGTATTTGGAAAGTCCATGCAAGGCCCTGGGTTCAACCCCCCAGTACTGCAAAATAAAAATAAAAATTAATTTAATTTAAAAAGAAAATAATGTTGACAGCATGAACAGTAAAAGCAGGCACATATTGGTTTATTTCAATGTTTTATTCTCTCTTAGCTGATTACCTTTCAAATCAAGGAGTAGAAAGAGAGAGGAACTAACATTTTTGGAGGTGTTCTTTTTTATTGGCACAGTGAATTTTGACATTTCCCCATTAGGAGAGGTCACAAAAACACTTTTGAAGACACTCAAAAGCTTGGCTGGCACTTAGGTACAGAAAAGATTTAGTCTGTCTTGTCCTGGCTGAGGATATTGAAAGGCCCTCTTCTGGGCAGGGATGGAGCAGAAGGTAGACAGAGAAGTGGTTTGGAGAGACCAGTGTGGGGATGGGCTTGAGCTCTTGGTGACCAAAGGAGTTGGTCTTGGTGCACACTGGGGTGGCCAAGGTCAGCCTGGGCCTTTGGGCTGCGTAGCTGCTGCTGTGGTGGCCCTTGTGTGCCACAGGTTCACAGCTCACAAGCTCAGTGTTCTGGAACCATAGCTGGTGTCTCTCTGGGCCCCTTGAAAGGGATTGCTGACCTAGATGATGTTCCTGCTGATGGGGCTGCTGGTCTCCCTGGTTGGTCCCAGGGTGGCCTCAGCCTGGTCAGTGTGCCTTATCATGGCCTTCAAGATGTGAGGCAAGTCATGATAATGGCTCTGCAGAGGTGCTTTCTGTCACCTGCAGCATCAGCACCTCCAACATTCCAGATTGAAGGCCACTGTTCAAAGTGTAGGATCAAGTCCTGGACCAGCCACTGCTGCACATGCGCGCGCGCACACACACACACACACACACACACACACACACACACACACACACACCAGCTGCCTGGCACCCAAGCTCTGCCCTGGGCATAGGATGGCCTCTCAGCTGGGGCACACCACCTTGAGTCTCAGGAGGCTGGCTGCAGGCTGGGTGCAGAGAGGCTGCTGTTTTGAGTTTTTCTCACATGCCAGGAAATTTATTTCACTTTTTCCTCCCAATGACTATCACTCTCTGTTTTTGGGAGATAAGGAAATCCAGGCCCTAAGTTTATGTAACTTGGCTGAGGTCACTCAGCAAGGATTCACTTCCAGATCTACTCTACCCCAAGGGCAGCACCTGCTGTCTTCACTACTATCAACAGCTTGCTACACAGAGTCACAAAGGCTTCCTGTTTCCTAAACCTACTTGGGTGTGGTTTCTTTATATTCAAGAACTTACCTTCCTTTTTCACTTTCTAACTTATAAAGAGTTTTATTGCTGTGTTTTTTTTTGTTGTTGTTGTTAACAGAAAATGGTGAATGGGATAAAGTCAATACGTCAATAGGGCTGGCTGCTTCCTTCTGTATGCTGCCAGATGAGCGTTTTTCCTTGACTTTTTCTGTTTCTAAAGGCCACCTGCACTCCTTGGCTTTTGACTCTTTCCTCATTTGACCACATCTCATGTGGCTGCCTTTGACCTTCTGGGCCCTTCATAAGGACTCTTGTGATTGTGTTGTATCTCTAGACAAACTACAATTATTTCTCTATGTCAAGATCCTTAACTCAGACATATCTACAAAGTGCCTTTTACCATGTAAGGTAACACATTTGCAAGTTCTGGGGATTTCGATGTTGACAACTTTGGGAGGGTTTTATTTGGCCTAGAAGAGCTAGAACCTGTGTTTTGGGACAAAAAGGTAGAATTGGAATGAAAAAGAAAGAGCTTTTTTTTGAGAACTCCATTTGTAGAATGCCTTTTCCCAGGTCAGGCTCAGTATTAAGGCTTTGCATTAAGTTCCCTAGTGTTACCAGAGAGACACACAGAACACCAGTAGGTGGTCTGGAGCTCAAGTCTAGGAATCTGGCAGTAAAACCTCCATCCTTGTATTCAGGGTATAAATGAATTTACACCCAACACAGAAGTTATAGTAGAGTATATGTTATGTTGTTGTTAGGTGCCGTCAAGTCGGTATCCGACTCATAGTGACCCTCATAGGGTTTTCAATGGCTGAGTGCTTTGGGATTGCCTTGGGAGTGGATTGCCAGGCCCCTCTCCCAAGTAGAGTATATAGACAGGATTTATTAAAAGATAGTACATCTTTAAGGAATAATTACAGGGAGAATTGGGGCACCTGGAGAAGTTAAGGTAGACCTGGAAAGGAACTTGGAAAAACCTGGGTTATATGGGTGAACTGGCATAAGGATATTTCTATTCCCCCAAGAGAAGGTAAAGAAGCCAGAGAGAACAGGAAAGTTAAGCAGGCTTTTAGGAGGAAAAGTGCCTTGGATGGATGGAGAAGATGGTGGTCCTAAGAGAAGGGAGTGGTGTGCATATGGTTGCTGGAAAGAGAGAGGAGCAGGAGAGAGCACACGCTTGTTCCCTGGAGTTTTACCCAAACTAGGGCACGCCCAGTGTGGTGTCAGCTGTGAGCACCCAACTCTGGGCACCTTAGTGTGACATGAGCCTAGGCTCTTTGTTTTATAAAATGAGTCAGTGTCTTGGATTAGGGTATGGTGCCCATTAGAAAATGTCCTTCTACTGTCCACAGAGATGAATGTATTTATCTCTCATGGCTGAACTGCATAAGTCATTTTCAATCTCTTTTCTCTATATTCTCTGCTAATGCCAAGCTACCTACCTAACACCAGGACTGCCATAACAAAATAACACAGACTGACAGACTGGGTAGCTTAAATCAAAAGCTTGTTTTCTCATAGTTCTGGACACTGGAAGTCTGAGATCAAAGTTTTGGCAAGTTTAGCTTTATCTGAGGCCTCTCTCCTTGGCTTGAAAATGCCCCCCACCTTCTTGCTGTAAGTTGCATGGTCATCTGTGTTTAGGAATACTTTCTTTCCCTTTTTTTTTTTTTTTTTTTTTTTTTGAGTCACGGTCTCACTATATAGCCCAGGATGCTCCTGCCTTAGCCTCCTGAGTACTGGGATAATGGGTATGCACCACCACGCCCCACTCATACACATGTCTGCTATCTCACTTTTTCTTCTTATCAAGACACCAATCATATCGGATTAGGCCCCACCCCTGAAGATCTCATTTTAACTTAATCACTTCTTTAAGGACATCCTGTTACTTGTATTTAGGACTTTGATACATGAATGATTTGTGCGTGTGCGTGTGTGTATGTGTGTGTGTGTAAAACCCCTAACAGGTCTGGACACAAGCCAACTCAGTTAAATGTTGACAGCTCAGTTTAACCAGAGAAATCAGAGGATTCGTAGCAGTCTTCCCTGTCCCAGAGACTGGGCCCTTGTCATCCTACATATTGCCAGAACGGTTATGATGACAGAGATGGGTGGATAAGCATGGCCTGTGGACAGTGAAGAGACCAGCCCAGAAGGTGTAGGGTATAGGCTGAGCTGGGAAATAGGGTGTGGTCTGATTGTGAAGCCCTATAGGGTCTGACAGAAGTATTAAGCAAGCAGCAAAGAAATTCAGATAGAGAGACAGGCAGCACTTTTTGTGTCATTTTTAGACCCTGCTGTAGCTCCTACTCAAAACACTAGGCTACTGTCTAGTTTCTAAAGGGTTTCTACACATTCCTCTGTAAAACCTCTCAGACTCTGAAAAATACCAGGAAAAGGATCTTCTCTTGAACAGATCTCCCAAGACATGACTGGTTAACTTCAACTAGCACATTCCAGGCAATACCCCTCACAGTGGTCCTGGGAATAGGTGATTGTTGGGATTCCTAGAGAGTACCACCACAATAGGGGCCTATCTAGCCTGCCTGGAGTACCAACATTTATCCTCCAAGGCATGGGAGCCCCAGGGTATAGAGAGAACCACAACAGCAGGGGCCCCTCTGGCCTGCTTGGAGAACCAACATCTATCCTCCAGGGCCAGTGACCCTTGGCCTACATCCTGGTCCTTCACTACTCCTCCTCCCATCGACTGACCAAGGATGGCCCCCCGCCAGGCCAGCTCTGATGCAGCCATCTCCACCTTGATTGGCCACCAGGAGCTCACTGATAGGTAAGGGGACACCCCTGATTGGCCTGGCCTGAGTGAGGATAATCCACCTATCCGAAGTGCACTCCAAGTTCACCTCCTTTGAATAACTGCCCCACCTGGCAGGTATGACAGTTTACCTGTCAGGGAATGCACCCTGATTAGCTACCTCCCAGCACACATCCCCTTCCCCAAAAGCTATATAAACAGGCTACTGGCTGCCCCCTACACACCCCGTTGTTCTCCACCTGCTGTCCAGACCCCATCACCTTGAACCAGCGCACTCTAATCCTGCGGCTTCAAGCAAGACTCCGGGTCAAACCCAGGGGCCCTGAAGAGCCAAAGGCACCTAGCAAGACACAAAGAGCTCCCCAATTCTTCCCAAGCCCGGGAAGGAGGGCAGAAAGAAAGCGAGCTGCAAGAGGCAAGACCAAGGGACCTCCGTTGCCATCCAGACACCACCAGAGCTGACTAGCATAATATCTTAAAGCCGTTGCACGATTGAAGCAGCAGTATCCTGTGCTGCTGGCTTCTGAGCTGCCTCTTTTAAAGGGCTGCTTGCTGGTTGCTCCTCTAATAAAAGTTCCTGTTCTGTTTTGTAAGAAGGCCTCCCAAAGTTCTTCTTTGGCGCCTCCGGCCAAGCTCCTATCCTAATCCTGAGGGTCCCCGATACCCACTTGGTATCAGGGCAAGGCTCTGAGGCCACAGCCAGGCTGGAGCAGAACGCTGATAGGTGATCATGGTACTTTACTCCATTTCTTTCCTTCCCAAATTGTTTTGATTTTCTCCATTGTAGAGGCTAATAAACTACTACATTTCCCCCCCCATCTTACCCATTTATAGTATTTTAGCCTGGGAGAAGAAAGGAGAAATGAAAAAGAACTAATTCAATGAAGCTTAAGCAGATTTTTGAGAGGAAGAGAATATACAAATTAACTTTCTATTTTCCTGTCACCACTGATCACAAATGTTCCATTTTAACTTTCATCAACTGACTTAGGAAAATGAAATAAAACTGAAATACACTGTACTCTCCCTCCTATAATTGAAGCCAGTGCTAATGGATTAAGATGTTTAAGTATTTTAAAACATAAGTCATTTTATTTATTTATTTATTTACTTATTTATTTATTTATTCTTTTTGTCTTTTTCAGACAGTCTCACTATGTAGCCCAGGCTGGACTTGAACTGGTGACCCACCTGTACTCCCAACTGCTGAGATAACAGGCATGTACCACCAACTCCAGCCAAGAAACCAGAAATCAACGTAGATTTAAATTCTGTCTATCCTCATGCAGTGTCAGAGTTAGATAAAAATTGAAGGCAAACATGTTTCCTTAAAAATAGGGAACAAGGTTCCAAAGTTTTTCCATCCTCAAACTTACTGCTGCAAAAGAAGTTACAGCTGCTACTACTGTGTGAAGTCCAAACTCTCACTTCCAATGGTATTTTCCAAATAAACAGTTAAATACTTTTTCCAATGCTTATGTATCAGTATCTGGCACATGAAAGTGCTGTCAGTCACATTATCACTTTTGTCACTATTATGCAAGTTAATATTTACTGCTGCCCACAACCCACATATGCAAGTCACCTCACTGCCAATGAGTCATTTAAATCAAATAAAATATACTTTAGATTAATAACGACAAATGCTGAAAGGGAGAAAAATGGTAAAGAGCAGAGACAGAAGTATGGTGAATTTTTTTGTGTGGAATTTTTGACGCAGTGGCTAAGAAAAGCCTCTTTGAGGTGGTAGCATTTAAAAAAGACCTGCAGTGAAGGAATAATATGTGATTTTCACTCTGGCAAAATGAGGAACAAATAGAAGGGCCCTGGAATAGCAGTCCACCTAGCCTGACTTGAGGCACTGAGGTGGACAGCAAGGCTGGATCGGGTGTGAGTAAGAAGAGCCTACAGAGATGGCAGTAAACAGGACTCTGAGTTTATACTGAGTGACTGGGGAGATCCTGGAGGGTCCTGGACCGAAGAATAGTATAACTTTTCTTAGGTTTTATGAGAATTACTCTGCTCGCTGTGTTGGAAACATAATGAAGGGGGTAAAAAAAGAAATAGTACATTTAAACAATGTCACTTTCTTATAAATTATAATTTGATAAGATAAAGAACAAATAAATAGAAATTAAAACAGTTCCTGATGACTGCCTGCTTGCCTGTTTTGGTAACTGTAGCCACACACAGAGACCAGATCCCCCAAGTAAATGTCAGCATTGGTAACAACAGAGGTCCATGTGGGTATAATATGCAAAAATTTTATTTAGTTATTTAAATTCTTCTAAAACATAAAAAACAGAATGGTTTCCTCAATTGCACCTTTTGGCAGTGACTAAAGGTCACAATAAAGAATATGCCCCAATTTCCCCATAGGAGCTTTTTTCCTTACAAAAAAAAAAAATGTAGAATACAACTTAAAACATCCATTTTCATACTGAGACCTTCATTTAGATAAGATACACACCCAGCCTTTTCTATACTGCCAAAGCTTATGATTCCCCTAACTTCAGGTGTGAACTGTAATGGACAGAAGAGGGCATCATTTTAATTACCCAAGGCCACCCTACATCCTGAAGAGTCCCTGCTTTCTTCAATGGAGGAGGGGGAGGGAAATTTTGCTAGGAAATAGCTGAATTAAAATCCAGGCAAACAGACTCGGAATCTTCATTTGGTTCTTCTTTAACCTAACAGATTGCTCATGCAACTCTAATAAAGTGGTTCCAAGACCTGAGAATGTTCTATAAAAACTTTTTTCATAATTCCTAGATAATTAATCAATCTTTCTTTCCTTCAGTGGTATGGGGATGGAATGCAGGGCCTTATGCATGCTAGGCAAGCATTCTGATTTAGCTACATATCCATCCTTGTTTTTTTAGATAGGACATTGTTATATAGTTCAGGGTGGCCTTGAACTCACTAAGTAGCCCAGGGTAGCCTTGAACTCAGGATCCTCCTACCTTAACTTCTGAGTGCTGGGATTACAGGTGTGCACCACCACACCTGGTTTATTTGCTAATTTTCTATTCTACTATCTTATTCAATTTTTTTGTTTCATCAGTCTTCTTTTCTTTCCATAAATTCCCAAGGACAATCCCTAAAAAAATGATTATTCCTATTGTTCGGTTGGAGGTAAATTTATCCCAACAATCCTCAGGTCTGTGAATGTCTAAAGTGTAAATCTGTAAGAGAAGAATACAACAGTGCGTTAGTACCTAGTCTGCACTTTGGGGCATCAAAAGTCAATCAATACAGAAAAGGAAATAGCATTCAGTTTTGAAATTTTAAGTAATAGGAAGCCCTACTGTACTTCCACACAAATCATCTTCCAATGTAGAAGTATCTACATTATGTTTCACTGGGAACCATCTGTGTCCTAAAAACTTCTGGCTGAGGGGGTGTATGAATGCTTTGAGAGGCAATCCACACTGTTAGTTATAACTAAGAGCTAAGCATCCCTAATCCAAAAATCTGAAATGATCCAACATCCAAAACTGACATTAGAGCTGATATGACACCACTAGTGGGAAATTCTACACCTGGTCTCATGGGATGGATTGCAGTCATAAAGCAGACATACTAAAAATATTACATATACATGTATGTGTATATGTATGTAAAACATAAATGAAGTTTGTGTCCAGACTCAAGTCCCATTCCCAAGATGTGTAGTGCTTCACATGTATATATGTATGTAATATTAAAAATAAATCCAAATCCAAAGGCCTGCCGGTCCCAAGTATTTGAGATAAGGGGTGTTCAACCTGCACTGAGAAAACTCTTCTTTATACAGACTGATCTGAAGCCAGCTGCCCTGCAATTCTCACTGGTATTAGTTTTATTCTTTGGAATAAATTTTCTCAACCGAAATTAAGCCACATTTGAGCAGGAAAACTATTGCACAAGACTGCCTAATGCACTCAATATTCCTGGCTCTTAGCTGGGCACAGTGGCACACACTTGCAGTCCCAGTGACTCAGGAGGTTGAGGCAGGAGAATCAAGAGTTTGAGGCCAAAAGCAACCTGTGCTATTTAGGGAGACCAAGTCTCAAAAAAGTTTATAAACGGTTGGGGATGGGGCTCAATGATAGATAACTTGCCTAGCATGTACTAGGCTCTCGGTTCAACCTCCAGCACTGTAAAATATAAATAAATAAGATCCTCCCAGGTTGTTATAATAACTGAAGATGTATCACGCATATATTTTGAATCTCCCTTGCATCCTCACAAAGGGATTTAGAGGCTGTTTCTGTGGCTAGCAGCCTAGAACACATTTTCCTTTTTCCCCACAGTAGCCCTACAAAAACATCAAGAAAATCTTAGAGGCTGTCTTGCTCTTCTCTAGGCTTAGGAACTGCTATTATTATTATTATTTTTTCTTGCTTTTTGAGACAGGGTCTTGCAATATAGCCTGGGCTATCATCCAACTCTGGATCTTCTTTCCCTCAGTCTCCCAGTGCTGGGATTACAGGTGTGTGTCACCAGGCCTTGCTTGACCTAGTTCTTCTTTATTATATGGTCTGCAGACTTTAAATCATGATTTTTTCTTTAAATACTAGAAGGCTATGTCCATCTTTAAAACACTGCACTAAAGACTAGACAGAGGATCACAAATGCAATTTAAAATGTAACGTGAGTTCCACATATTTCTTACAACATTTGTGATCTCATAGTTTTTGTCCTCCTTTGCCATCTAATATGGTGCTTAAATATTAATGTGTATTGACTACCCAGACCAGACAATCAGGTGATGATGATAACTCTTGTGTAGCTGAGTTATGGACAGAAAGGGATGCTGAGAAACACTGAAGAAGAAAATGGTGAAATCCTAAAGAAACACCAATTCATATAATTTAGGTTTCAGAGTGAGGAAAATAATGCAGGGGATACAACACCTAGTATTTTAGTTCCTTCATACCATGTTCCCCTACATGTCTGTCAGCTTGTCATGCTGTGGGGGCTTGTGTGTTGTTATGATGCTGAAAGCTACTACACCAGTATTTCAGATACCAGCAGGGTTTCCCATGGTGGACAGGTTTCAGCTGAACTTCCAGACTAAGACAGACTAGGGAGGAGGACCCGGCAGCCCACTCCAGAAACAGTTAGCCAATGAAAACCCTATGAATAGCAGAGAAGCACTATCAAATACAATACTGGAAAATGAGCAACCCTAGGCTGGAAGGCATTGAAAAAATGACTGGGGAAGAGTTGCCTCTTCAGAGTAGAGTCAACCTTAGTGACAGGAATGGAATAAAGCCCCTGGGACCTCCTTTTGCTGATGTGGAAAAGTGTCTGCAACAATGGGCTCAAGTATATAAAGATTGTGTGCATGGCACAGTGTTGGGTACTGCTTCATTCACTGGTACTTAGGGTTGCTATGAGTCAGATGTGACTCAATGGCACCTAATAATAATCATGCCATGTTATACAAGTCTTCCCTACATTGATGAGTAATTTGCAATAATCTATATAAGATAGCCCCCACACATCTGTCAGTTTGCCACACTGTGGGGGCTTGTGTGTGGTGATGAGGCTGAGAGCTCTGCTACTGTAACCTCGGACAAGAGCAAGGTTTCCCATGGTGGACAGGTTTTCAGCTGAGCTTGCAGACTAAGACAGACTAGGGAGTAGGACCTGGTGAGCCACTCCTGAAACAACCAGCCATTGAAAACCCTATCGATAGCAAGAAACACTGTTAGATATAGTGCCGGAAAATGAGCCCCCCAGGTTGGAAGGCACTCAAAAGATTACTGGGGAAGAGTTACCTCCTCCAAATAGAGTCTACTGTGATAACGGAAATGGAGTAAAGCCCCAGGGTGCTCAACTTGCTGATGTGCCACAAATCAAAATGAGGAGAAACAACTATAAACATCCATTAATAATTGGCACATGGAATGTACATAGTATGCATCTAGGAAAATTACAAATTGTTAAAAGAGAAATGGAGTGCATAAACATTGACATTCTAGACATCAGTGAGCTAAAATGGACCAGCATAGGCCATTTTGAGTCAGACAATCATATGGTCTACTATGCTGGGAATGATAAACTAAAGAGAAATGGGGTTGCATTCATCATCAAAAAAGACATTTCAAGATCTATCATGAAATACAATGTTGTCAGTGATAGAATAATATCCATACGCCTACAAGGAAGGCCACTTAATATGACTATTATACAAATTTATGCACCCACCACTAAGGCCACAAATGAAGAAAGGGAAGACTTCTATCAGCTTCTGCAATCTGAAATAGATCAAACATGCAATCAAGACATACTGATAATCACTGGTGACTGGAATGCAAAGGTTGGAAACAAACAAGAAGGCTCAGTAGTTGGAAAATATGGTCTTGGTGACAGAAAGGAAGCTGGAGATCACATGATAGAATTTTGTCAGACCAATGACCTTTTCATTGCAAATACATTTTTTCAACATCATAAACAGAGACTATACACATGGACTTCACCAGACGGAACATACAGGAATCAAATTGACTACATATGTGGAAAGAGACGATGGAAAACTTCTATACAAAATGTCAAAACAAGACCAGGTGCTGACTATGGATCAGACCGTCAACTTCTCATATGCAAGTTCAAACTGAAGCTGAAGAAAATTAGAACAAGTATATGAGAGCCACGGTATAACCTTGGGTATATCCCACATGAGTTCAGAGACCACCTCAAAAATAGGTTTAATGCATTAGACACAAATGATAGGAGACCAGAAGAGTTGTGGCATGACATAAAAGATATCGTTCAAGAAGGAAGCAAAAAGTTCTTAAAAAGACAAGAAAAAAAGAAAAGACCAAATTACATGTTAAAAGAGACAGTAGAACTTGCCCTTGAATGTCCAGCAGCCAAAGTAAAAGGAAGACATGATGAAGTTAAGGAACTAAGCAGAAGATTTCAGAAGGCAGCTCGAGAAGACAAAAACAAATATTGTGACATGTGCAAGGAGCTGGAGGTAGAAAACCAAAAGGGAAGAACACGCTCTGTGTTTCTCAAGCTTAAGGGAGTGAAGAAAAAGTTCAAGCCTCGAGTGGCAGTAGTGAAAGATTCTACAGGGAAAATATTAAATGATGCAGGAAACATCAAAAGAAGATGGGAAGAATACACAGAGTCATTATACAAGAAAGAATTGGTAGGTGACCAATCATTCCAAGAGGTTGCATACAAAGAGGAACCAATGGTGTTGAAGGACGAAGTGGAAGCTGCCTTGAAAGAACTGGCGAAACA
>VMDO01012522.1:0-61883 GCA_007922755.1 Pedetes capensis | reverse complement strand
GAATATACCATGGACTGCCAAAAGAACCAACAGATCTGTCCTAGAAGAGGTACAACCAGAGTGCTCCTTGGAAGCAAAAATGGCCAAACTGCGTCTTACATATTTTGGACATGTAGTCAGGAGAGAACAATCCCTGGAGAAGGACATCATGTTTGGAAGAGTGGCAGGTCAACGGAAAAGAGGAAAACCCTCCAACAGATGGATTAACACAGTGTCTGCAACAATGGGCTTAAACATAAATAAGATGGTTTGCCTGGCACAGAATCGGCAAGTGTTTCGATCTGCTGTACATATAGGGTCGCTATGAGTCGGACTCGACTTGACGGCACCTAACAACAACAACAACAACCCCAGACCCACAGCCCTACTCTCTCTCTCTTCCTGGTCTACCATGCCATGAGGTCATTGACACAAGCCCTGCCACTGCCATGCCTGTCCTGCTGCCATTATGGACTGATCCACTAACTATGAGCACCCAATAAATCTCTTCCTTCCATAAGTTGGTTCTGGTTGATTTTTCTACTATAGTGACAATAGCTGACTAATACAGACCTCAATTTATTAACCCAGGAGGAAGTGCAGTAATG
Organism: Pedetes capensis; assembly: GCA_007922755.1. Classification (NCBI taxonomy): domain Eukaryota; kingdom Metazoa; phylum Chordata; class Mammalia; order Rodentia; family Pedetidae; genus Pedetes; species Pedetes capensis. Next base: position 61,296 of record VMDO01012522.1, on the reverse strand, counting down.
GGATTCATTCTCCCATGGCTCTCTACAGAGCACTTCCAGCTCAGGCCCTGGTCCATGTTCAGGGTGCTGCACACCAGCCAAAGGTTCTAGGAAAGCTGAGTCCATTTTCTACCTGAGAATAGTCAGCCACGTCCCAGAACTAGAGCAAATGGGAGTAAAGGGGAAAGGAACCTACCTGGGTTGGAATCGTCGAACCACATAGCCCAGTCTCTTCAGGTGGCTGAAGACCTCAAAGGAAGAAAAAAAGTAAAGCTCAGATGTCTATTCTTAAAAACATCCAATAGTTTCTCCAGACACAAGCCATTCCCCACACTCCCTCCCTTGCCCCTACTTTATACCCCCAAATTCCAAGCCCTGGGACTGCTTAGACCTCACTCCATTGTCAACATCATCCTCAATGTAAGGTCTCAGTTTCTGACTTCCTATCCTCTTACTCTGGACACAAATAACATTTAGCAGCTTCTTGACTTAAACACAAATCCCAAAAAGCTGAGAGCAATGGACCTGGAAGCCCCTATATTTTAATTATCAAGTTTGGGCAAAGAGGCAGCAGAAGGTGGTGGACATCAAACCACACAACTCCCCCGCCATAGACATAGGTAGGAATGACCTCTGGTAAATAGCCACATGTTTATCCTGTGTCCTTAAATCCACACCAAAGGGACATAGCTAAGAATGTCTCCCATCTTGCTTGATCTGTCACCAGCCCCCCCATTTTTTTGTGTGTGTATGTGTGTATGTGTGTGTGGTACTGGGGGGTTGAACCCAGGACCTTGCGCTTGCATACTTTGCTGTAATCCCAGCCCATTTTTTTACTTTTGATTTTGAGACCCGGTCTCACTAAATCACGCAGACTGCCTCTGGTCTTGAACTTGTGATCCTCTTTCCTCTGCCTTCCGAGTTGCTGGGATTACAGGCATGAACCACTGCACTTGGCCTCCTCAACAGCTTTTAACATAGCTTACCATTTACTCTTTTTTTTTTTTTAAATTAGAAATTCTTAATGTACATCATAATGTGATTCATTTTGACATGGTTTTCATTGTGACAATTTTCATATATGCAATTTGATAAACATTATTCATATAGGTTACCCCTTACCCTCCCCTATGTTTCCCCCCCTCCCCCCTTCCCTTCTAAGTTTCCCATCCAAGTCTCCATTTGCTCCTTGAAGGACATTCTCTTGGCCTATGTAATTCCACTTCTGTTTTTTCTGCTGTGTTGCCAGACATGCCTCAGTCAGTTTCTGGTCCTATCCTAAACTCCTCACGAGGGTAAGCTCCAGGTCTCAGACCCAGCCTTCTACTCTGGCTACACGCCCATGGCTTACACCTCATGCATGTGCTTATGTGCCACCCATATTTATGTTTCTAGCCTTGACCTTTCCCCATATTCCAGGCCTATGTATGCAATTATCTGTTTGACATCTTTACTTGGATATCCAGGAACTATCTCAAAATTACCTTTCCAAAATAGGGCTCTTTTGACTGCTCCCATTCTCCCACATCTGCTCCTCTTTCAGTCTTCCTAGCCAGAAAAGGATACTACCATTCAACTACTAGCTTACACCCAAATCATGGACATAAGCCTCGATTTTTCTCTCTCCTTGATTGTGACATCTAATCCATTGGCAAGTCTCATCCATTATTTCTCAAAAACATTTCTGACATTCATCCATTTCTTTTCATTCACTGACATCCCACCCCAACCCCTACCTGGGCTAAGCCCTATCTTCTCTCACCTGAATGAAAACCCCAGAATCCACCAGTTCTCTTCCCCCACTTTATCTTCTACTCAGCACCTAGTTCTCTACAAAGTTGATAGTTCATTTACTTGCTTACTTTTCTTTAGACAGGGTCTAACTGTGTAGCCTAGGCATCCCTTGAACTCACAATCCTCCTACCTCACCCTCCTGAGTGCTGGGATTACAGGTGTGCAGCACCATGCCCAACGCTTGCTTACTTTTCATTATCCAATTGCCACCATGAGAATGTTCGCCTTGCGACAGCACAGCCCTTGCCTTTCTTGTAGCTCCAGCACGTGGCACTGTACCTGCGACCTGTCAGGTACTTGTTACTACTCACTGACTCAGTGAATGGTAGGCAGATACCTGGTACTGCAGGAAAGTCAAGGTGTCCTCCGTCAGTAGCAACTGGTAGGCCTCCTGGATAGACAGCGGCAGGTCTTGGTGGAAGAGCTGAATAGAGCCCTGGAAGCGGGGTCAACAGCTCAGCTGTGCATTCTTGCAGTGCCACAGCCAAAGGGGACAACTTTCTGGTTCTGACAAGTCCCCGCCCACCACCTCAAAAATCACAGCAAGCATTACGGCGAACCAGGAAAGGAGAGCAGCACCCTAATTCGGATGGGAATCCCTGCTCCCAGCATTGTATTAGTCTCCTGCTCTAAAAGTCCAATGACAAGTTTAGTGAAAACGTATGTTTTCTGTCCAATACACACCTCCCTCGCATTGCTTAGTCCCAACCCATTCCCCACCCTCCCGGAGCCCCACTCACACACTCCAGCAGATACAAAGCCTCTTCGGGGTGGAGCCGCTGCCGGCCCTGCTCTGAGAAGCCCATGGTCTGCCAGAATTTACCCTGTGTGAGACCCACAGCAAGAGTCACCGAGGAGCTAGAAGGACCGAGATCTCAGGTCCCTGATCTTGGGTCCCTCATCCCAGAGCGCCGCTGCTCACCGCAGGAGACTTCAACTCCACTAACCCCTCTTCGGGTCTCCACTCAGCGGCCACCAAGCTGCCCCTGTAGAGGAGCGGGGAGGGGTCGGTCTGGGTCCACCGCAGCCGTCTGCGGGGCTCCGCCCGCCCCGGCCCGCTCCCGGCCTGCTCACAGGCGCTCCACGCGCTCCTCGGCCAGCAGCTGCCAGAGCTCTTGGCGACACAGGCGCAGCCGCTCGGCCTGCGCCGCCGAGCCATCGGGGAGGAAGTCCTTGGGGCCATGCGACCGCTGGGGCAGCTTCTGGGGCCGCGAGCGGGCGGCGAGGAGCTCCGGGGCACTGCGGGAGAAGGAGCACAGGGTCGCCCTGTTCAGCTCCTGCCCGCGCCCATCCCGCACCCCTCGCGCCGCCCCCGGACCTCGCAGCACCTGAGCACGCGCCCAGCGGGAACCTCCACGTCCTCCGGCTCGGGTTCCGGCTCCATCAGGCCGCGGTGTGCGGCTGCGCGCGCGCGCCCCGCCCAGGCACCGCCCACCCCCGGGCCTCCGCGCGGCCCTAGAACCTGCAGATGCGACCTTGGCTTCTTTAGGCCTCAGATCACCCCACCGCCTTTGCACCTTCGCGGCCGTCCTGGGTCCTAGCGCCTGCTTGCACACGTGTGCCGTTTCCCGGCGCTGAGAGTTTGGTTTGCAGGTTTTTGGGCGCGGAGATTCCTATGCTGTCCGCAGCCCTTCTGGGGCATCTCTTTAGTAAAACCTGAGCTGGCGTCTGGGAGTGTGGCACGAATAGTCAAATGTGTAACCTTCCTCTCCTCAGCCCTGGGCTTTCTAGTCCCCACCACCCGGGCAGGGCAAGGAGGAAAGAGGGGCTTAGAGAGGGGCTGAGAGAGTTCGCAAACTGGAGACCACGTGGATCTATGAGGAGCAGTCCAGAGAATTTCGGGGTTCCTTCCAATTGGCTCCGAAGCTGAGTTTCGAGGGCCGGAGGTGGGAGGCGCTGTCCGACCCACGCTGGTGCTGAAGCTCCACCCCAGCCTCCAATAGCACCTCCTCGAGGCTGGGGTCCCGTAGCGCCACCGTGGGTCTTTCCGGCACTGTCCACTAGGTGGCACCCTTGCTCCGGCCAGCTGCTGTGGGTCGGCATCTCCGACCGCGGGCAGCGGACACAGCGGGAGTCCCGGGAAGGGCGAGGGCAAAGAGGTAGAGGGCGATACCAGTGAGGTTCTTGGGTCTGGGCCGCCAACACCCTTTTCTTCACGTCTTCTCTCTCACGAGTCACACCCAAGGCATCTCATCCTTCAGTCTGGAATCTAGACTCCAGATCGGCCGGGTCAACAACCGTGTCGCAGCAGCACGAACCCTCGACCCACAGACGGGTCCACGCCTGCCACTCCCACCCCCAACGCACTCCGTTTCACCTGCGCGCATGCGCTCATGCAGCCAGTGCCCACGATCCAGACAGGCGCGAGTGGGGGCGGGGCCTGGCGCGGATGGGGGCGGGTCCTCGGGCGCTGACTGACAGCCCGACTGTGCGGCCGGGACGGTCCCTCGATCCCGATCTGGCGGGAGGGAGGGGGGAGGGGCGGGATTTCCTGCGGGAGGCGCCGAGCCGGCCTTGGAAAAGGAGGAGCAGGAGGAGAAAGGGGTAGGGGGTGCCGTGGAAGCCAGCGTCCAGAGTGCCAGGGACTGAGCAGGGTCACCTGGACCCCCGGCGGGGCGGCCGGGAGAGGTGAGGCTGCCGGGCCTGAGCTGGGGGACGGCACCCTTGCGGGCAGGCACAAACTAACTTTTCTCGCGGGGTTGGCGGGCGCCTTCATCTCTCCGTTTCTTCCGTCCTCCTCTGGCCCCCGTTTTCGTCCTCCCGCTTCTGTCCCTCCGGCCCTTCTCCCTCCCGGGCCCTCCCGCCGCTTTGTTCCCGGGCCGGCCTGGGCCGGGCTCGGCTGGAGGCCTGCGCGGCGCTGTAGGGGCATTCCGAGGGGCGGGGGGACCAGCCGACCCCAGGCACTGCCAGGGGCGCCGTCCCCTGGCGTCGGCCGCGGGCCAAGTTGGGGAGTGCCCTCGTGGTTGGGTTTGGGACTTTTGGGGAATGAGGGGCTCCCCACCAGGGCCCCAGGCCTGCACGGGTCTCATGCCACAAGACTCTGGCAACAAATTCGCCACCACTGAGGGACTGACGTAAGCTTTTCTGCAGTGAAGGCAAGGGTCTGGGCTTCAGGTTTAGGCTGGACGGGCCTTTGGCCAGTGGGGTCCCAGCTCTGTGTCCGTTCTATGCCCAGCTGCTCCCTTACACAAACAAGGGGTGAGGAAGGGTCAGCAACAGGTGTTGCAGAGCTGCCCTGACCGGCAGGCAGACCCCAGCCCAGAACCGGGGGACATAGGCTACCCACTCTACCCCTAAGTTCATAGCCCCAGGCTAGGACATCCAGCTATTAACGTGAAACTGAGTCTGGGCGCAGGGGCCTTGGGCCTGGAGTGACCCCTGCCCTGCTGCTGGTGCCACCCTCCCAGGCCCCACCTCCTGGCCCGCCAGTTGTTTGTGGGTGTTGGAGCCTGGGGCTGTGGAGAACGGGCTGCTGGCCCGACCTGTCCCAGTGTATCCTGCTGCCAGCTCCCCTCCTGCCCAAGGTTGAGGTGCTGGCCCGTGCCCTGGGGCCCCAGTGATTCAGGCTCCCCTTCCCTAAACACCACCTCCCCCTGTAATCCTCTCAGGCGCAGCAGCTCCCTCTCCCCTGTGAGTGGCTTAGACCCTCAGTGCCTCCAAGGGCAGCTAGGGCGGCTTGGGGCTGCGTGGTGGTCCTGCTGTACTCCTCCTGAGTCTTGTTTCTGGGCCCCTTGCAGGCTGTTTGCCCGGCCTTGGGCAGAGGCACCTTTTCCACAACCCCCAAGAGTGGTCCACCGCTGCTGCCCAAGGCCCGAGGGAATGCTGGCTGCTGTCTGGGGGGGCACTGGTGCTCCTGAGCTGTGCTGGGAAGATTGGTGGGCCCAGCCCCTGACCCAGCCACAGCCCATCCCAGGGCCGTCGGAAGCTGCAGGCTGATCTCGGTCCAGATTTCCACACAGCCTTCACCTCCTCAGAGACTGGCTTTCCTGCTTGTGGTGGCAACTCACGGAGCACCTTGACGGGTATCCATCAGTGCCTGACAAGGACTCCACTTCCTGGGACCTCAGAAGTCCTCCCCCAGGCCCGGGAGTTCCTCAAGGGGCTCAGGCATGGCACACTGAGGCTCGGTTGGACAAGCCTCTCTGCCTTTCCCTGGATTTCTGAGCACAGAGCCTGGCCAGGAGGCCAGGATGGGTCGCGAACAGGACCTGATCCTTGCTGTCAAGAATGGAGATGTGACCTGTGTGCAGAAATTGGTGGCCAAGGTCAAAGCTGCAAAGACAAGTGAGTACTTGGTGGGTAGCCATCTGGCTGAGGCCACAGAGAGAGGCTGGGAGGGAGGGGGCTCACTGTGATCTGCAAGCTTGAGGAAGGAAGACTGTCCTGTTCTGGACAAGAAGGGCTTCTGTGTGGGAGAGCCAGAGAGGAAGTCGGGCCTCCCTTTTTGTGTGTCCCCAGGCAACTCGCTTAACCTCTCTGGGTCACTTCAGTTGCCTGCAAAGTGAAAAGATTGAAGTACATTTGTTCAAGCTTTTATCAAGTACGTATTATATGCCAGGGGCAAGGATTTAATTCAGTTGGCAGAGATCACTCTGCAGTCTCTGAGGTCCTGTGTTCAATTCCCAGCACCACACAAATGGGAGAAGGATGTAGCAATCCACTCCGGAGGCAATCCGGGAAGCAATCAGCCTTGAAAATCCTATGAGGGTCGCTGTGAGTCGGATGTGACTTGATGGCATCTAACAATAACAACAACATTATGTGCCAGGCCTGTTCTAAACCTTGGGCCAGAGCAGTGAAGAAAACAGATTGAACTTCCAGCCCTGATGGAGTTGCCTTGCTAGCAAGTGGCTTCTCTGACGTGTTCCTTGGCACCATGGGTTAGGAAATGTTTGGGCTTCATGTTAGGAAAGATAGATCGAGCTCCATGCCCATCGCTGATCTTGTATATACGCTTCAACCAGAGCATCTCTGCATTTATGTCTGAGCTTAATGGGGATATCTGGAAGATATCTTTTAAAAAGAGAGCTCTTTTAAAAAAATTTCAATACCACCTGACCCCTTACTGAAGTTCTGTTCCCCCTGGCTTATAGCTTGTATCTCCAAGGAGCATGTGGCCAAAGCTAATTTTCTAAGGGCCCCCACAGCCTGGGGTTCTAGTCCCACCAGGGCTGTGGGGCTGGGTGTGAGGAGGGCCACTCCTGAGCCCATCTCTCATGTCCATCTCTGGTCCCCTCTGTGGTGAGGCCCCCAGGAGAATAGGCCTCTTTACTTCAGGGCGAGCTCTCTGGGCTATCCCAGGAGGCCACTGGGCTTGACCCCTTGACATCCTAGACCTGCAGGTGGTTCCTGCCACCAGACTGGGGCTGGAGGAGGACTTCCCCCGAGGGGAGGGTCTCCTCTGGAGTGTTGGGCCTCTAGCCTCAGGACACACCTGGGCCCTGTGCTCAGACAGGAGTCCGCAGGCCGCCTGGAGACATCTGATTATTCCCGCCCACACCTTTTGGGGTGTGGGTGCCAGAAGGAAAGACGTTAATGATGTGCACCCACCTGCACAGCAGGGTGGAGACCGGGCATGAGAGACGGAGCTGTGTGTCCCTGTGCCCTGGGGAAGTGGACAAGGGAGCCAGGCTAGGAAGAAGGGGGTGAGGAGGGCCCAGGGAGGGTCCTGAGGCCCATGGGAGCCACTCCCTCCTCCCTCACCTCTGTTATTTTTGGCAACCTGCCCAGTGGGGACTTGGTCACATTGCTGCTGCCCTCTCAGCCTTGGGGGCCTCAAAGTGAGGCTCAAAGGAGGGGAGTGGGAGAGGTCTAGAGGCAGGTGGTGGGAACCTTGCAGCCAGGCTCGTAGGCTCCAGGGGGTCCTAATGGGACAGAGGTCCCTTCAGCACAAGGAGGGAATTGACATGCACAGATTATGGGTGCAACATAGGTGACAGGGCCTAGGATTCCTTGTGAGGCTCTGGTACTTTGCCTCCCTCCTTGTTCTCTGAGAACCTGGTGACAAAAATGATATCTCACAAGGTGATCTTTGCAAACCTTACAGCTTAGGAAATTCTGCAATCTCCTCATTTCCCTGTGTGATGGACATTTCCATACCCATTTATACAGACAAAGCAACACTCAGAGAGGGTTAGGAACTTGCACAAGGTCACACAGCCTCCTCCCTGTGCTACCATGCTAATCTCCACTGATTTCTGCACACATCGGAATTACCTAGGGACTGTTTTAAAAGTGTAGATTCCCTGGATCCCCCTACCCCACCCACCCACCACCCTCAATCAAAATCATTAGAAAGGACCTGGGACTTTCCAAATCAGAAAGTTCTCTAATTCATTCAGATGCAGTTTGCAGAGAGGGGTGGGGAGTGCCTGGTGCCTGACCTATAGAGGCAAAGGAAACTGCTGGGAAGGAGGTGTCAGGGCTCCCCTTTTCCTCCTGTGCGGTGTCCAGAGCTCTCTGGCTATCCAGAGGCTAGAAGCGGGGTTCTCAGCCTGTCCTCCACCTGGTATCTGGGCTGTATTCCTTCCCGCCACCAGGTCCTCTGCAGGGAGCAGGTGGGTGGGAGGAGAGAGGAGGGTGCGTCACCCTGTCCTGGCCCCTTCTCACCCCTCCCCACCTCCTTTTCTGAGGTCTCCTTCCCTGGCCGGAGGAAATAGTGTGGGCCAGGGTGGCAGGTTGAGCTCACATCCTCTGCTTGAGCCTAAGTCAGGAGTGACCCTTCCACCCCCAGAGCCAGGCTGGGGAAGAAGGTTGTGCCGCAGCGGAAGTGCCTGGAGCCACTGCCAGGAACCAGGACCCTCCGCCCTCCTGCCAGGGTCCCCAGCCCAGTCACTTAGGGCCTCTCCCCACCACCTTTCCGGCCATTGTTCTGGAAAGAACAGAACCACCCAGCCTGGCCCAGGCCCTGTTCCTGTGTCCCTCCTGTCCCATGGTCCCACCCCACCCTGGAGGGGCCACATCCCACGCCACCCAGCTGCTCTGTCCCAGACTGTCCAGGCTGGCCAGCTGGTGGAGGGGTCCAGGCTGAAGGACTTTGTCTCTTCACTGAGGCTTAGAGAGGCCCCATGGCCAAGCAGAGTCACACAGCCAGAGAGGGGCCGAGTGAGTGTTGGAGCCATGTCCTCCCTGCTTCTTGAGTCCCTGATCTTCCCCCTGCCCCACTGTGTGACAAAGGACTTTGCTGGGAGGTCTGTGTTTCCTCCCAGAGGCGCCCACCCCTGTGCTCTCCTGTCCCCCTGTGGCTCTGTATTTACCTTTTTGGTGTAGAACCCTTCAGCTCAGCCCTTCACATAGCTGCTCCTCCCTCCCCATCCCCTGCTTCCCTCTGCAGGATTGGTCCCTCCATGTTGGAATGAGGCCCTGCCTTGCACAGGCTGCTGGGGTATTCTGGGGCCCACCAGGGCCTGGGGGGCAGGCCTGGACCAGCGTGCTTGGCACCCTGCCCAGCCTGGGTTGAGCCAGGCCCCCTTCTTCCTGGCCACTGGGTTGCAGCAGGAGGCAGGGGCCGCCTGTGACAAGCCTCCCCCTTTCCCTCCAGAATCCTCCCTTGTGGCCTGGCTGTAGCCAAGTGCTCACTTGCACCCTGCCCCCTCTGCTCAGCGAGAGCCTGTGGGTGCTCAGTCAGCAGTGGTCCTGAGCAAGCTGAGACCCGCTGAGATCTAGGGGGACCGTCCAGGGACAGTGCCAGCTCTTGCTGGAGGATGGCATGGTGCTCATGATGGGCGACATGTAAGGAGTACTAACTGGTGATAGCTGCCATCTTTTGTGTGCTGATGGGTCAGGCACTGTCCTTACAACCCCTGGGCACGGGCTCTGTGATCACAACAGCCCATGTTACAGAGGACAATGAAGCCGAGAGTTGTTTTTGTTTGTTTGTTTGTTTTGTGTTGGTACTGGGGGTTGATTCCGGGGCCTCACGCCTGCATACTTTGCAAGTGCTGGACCACTGAGCTGCACCCCCAGCCCTTTTATTTTTTTCCTTACTTTCTGAGACAGGGTCTCGCTAAGTTAGGCAGACTTCCTGTGGTCTCGAACTTGCTATCCTCCTGGCTCCGCCTCCCAAGCCGCTAGGATTACAGATGTGTGCCACCACGCCCAGCTTGTTTTTGTCATTTTAAATATGGAACACTTCAGGGGCTTGTGTGTCATCATTGTGCAAGGGCCATGCTGAGCTCTCAATCATTCCAGTTTTAGTCTATGTGCTACTGAAGCGAGCCTGAGACCCAGACATTCCATGACCGGCCCCACTCACCCAGCCAGCACCTGCAGAGCCGGGGCTGGTTGTACACATGGCGGACACTGTCTTGCCCACTGGGGTCCACACAGGGATGCCTCAGGGACGGGGGTTGTGACCCCCCGAGTCTGGCCCTGGCATCTCTCCTCTGCTCTTAAATACCTAACACCCCGCTCCTTTCTTTTCCCCACCCACCCATCCCCCTTGGCCAGTGTAGGACAATGTGCCTTGCTCCCTAGCAGGAATGCTAACTATGTGCTCCGTGGGCCTGTCCGTTGAGGGCACCCTGTGCCACTGCCCCCTCCCACCCCTTTGGGCCCTATAAACAAGCTGGGCCGGGGCCCTGGGGAAGCCAGGCCACTGCTACAGCTGCTCCCTCGCCCGGTACCCTCAAGCTGCCAGCTGTGAGGAAGGGTGGGAGCTGTCAGGCTGGGGCTGGTAAAGGGCCATGGGGCAGGTGCTCTTCTGCACACCGAGAGGTCAGCTGGGCTCTGGGGGGGATGGGTTGAGGGAGTGGTGGGGTAGGGCACGGTTGAGGGCAGAGGGTGCCATGTGTCCTGATACCTCTGCCCTGGCCCTCAGAACTCCTCGGCTCCACGAAGAGACTCAATGTCAATTACCAGGATGCTGACGGGTGAGCAAGCACTGCTTGGCGGGAGTGGAGCCCTGGGAAGGGGGTGGGAGGCTAGAGTCCCTTCCCACCTCAGGCTAAAGTATTTGCTGAGGGTTCTGGGTCTTGCCTGGGTAGGGCCAGAGGGAGGGAGGGGGTCTTGCCCACCCACCTGCCTGCAGAGTTAGCCATGAGCAAGGGGTGGGGCACCCTTGGGTCAGATTCCTCCTGGGCCCCCTTTCTCCCTGGAGGGCAGGAGCCCGCGGGCGCCTGCTCCCACGGCCCCCTCCCCTGGGCTGGCTAGGGGGGGACACCAGACAAACAGGCCTCTCAGCCCAGACACTGAGCCCTTTCATGGTGCAGCCCGGCTGCTGTTCGCTCCCACGGCAGGGCTGGCGGGTGTTGCGGGGGCAAGTAACCCATCACTGCCGGCTCCCAGGATGATTTGAGTATGGAAGCCCAGGGTTTGGGGGGTGGGGATGGAAGACTGCTCACTGACACCCCGTATTGTGTGTGTCCCCTATGCTAGATTCTCCGCTCTCCACCATGCTGCCTTGGGGGGCAGCCTGGAGCTCATAGCCTTGCTGCTGGAGGCTCAGGCCAGCGTTGACATCAAGGACAGCAATGGTGAGACCCCAGTGTGCCCTGTGCGTGGATAAGGAAGGGCCCAGCCCAGGCTCAGTGCCCAGCACCTATCCTGTTAGGATAGCAATGCTGGTAGATGTTCGCAGAGCTTACAGGGGGCTTTCCCTCTTGGGTCGTCACAGACTTCTGGGGGAACAGGTGGTGCTGATTTCTCCTTATTCAGATGATGAGGCTCAGAGAGCCTATGTCATTGTCCTGGGGTTGCCAGATCATCTGTGGTAGACACAGTGGAACTATGGCTTTAGACCCATGCAGCTGAACCTTTTTCTGACCAAATCTGGGTGAAGACTGCGTCACATCCTCTTGGGCTGTGTCCCCGCTCAGCCAGAGTAGCTCTGTACTCTGTTCTGCACCCCAGCGCTATCCCAAGCCGTCCCTCAGAGTCCCTTCCTCTTGCCAGGCATGCGTCCGCTGCATTACGCAGCCTGGCAGGGCCGGCTGGAGCCCGTGAGGCTGCTGCTCCGGGCTTCTGCAGCTGTCAACGCTGCCTCACTAGATGGACAGATCCCTCTGCACCTGGCCGCACAGTATGGACACTATGAAGTGGTATGTGAGTCTGCCCACAGGGGTGCGAGTGGGCAGGGCCAGGGAGCTAGGTGGGGCAAGGGGCACACGGGCCAGGCCCCCTTACTTGGCTCCCGCACCCCAGTCAGAAATGCTCCTCCAGCATCAGTCCAACCCGTGCCTGGTCAACAAGGCCAAGAAGACGCCCCTGGACCTGGCCTGTGAATTTGGGCGGCTCAAGGTGAGGCCAGCAGCCCTTGGGGTTCTGGGTGCCTGACATCTGTGGGGTCTCAGGAGGAGGCTGTACCTGGGTGCTGCATGCTACAGGTGGCCCAGCTGCTCCTGAATAGCCACTTATGTGTGGCGCTGCTGGAGGGTGAAGCCAAGGACCCATGTGACCCGAACTATACCACGCCCCTACACTTGGCTGCCAAGAACGGCCACAGAGAAGTCATCAGGTACTCCCAGGGACCACCACTCCCCCACCCCCGTCCTCCTCCCCTTCCCCTGGGACTGTCAGTGCCCCTCAGTTCCTCCCTGGTGCCCACTTTACCCTTGCTTTCCATCTGTCAGCCCCAACAGTCAGCTCCTCTGTGCCTCTCTGCCCACCACAGGCAGCTCTTGAGAGCGGGGATTGAGATCAACCGCCAGACCAAGACAGGCACGGCGCTCCATGAGGCCGCCCTGTACGGCAAGACTGAGGTGGTCCGGCTGCTCCTGGAGGTGGGTGTGGACATCATTCACTCTGCAAGGGCATGCGGCCCCTCCATCATGTGCCAGGATGGGCTTGGGAGGCTGTGCCGTTTTGCATGGGCTGCGGCGAAGAGGCCTCACTTCCTTCCAGTGGGGATAAGGCCATGTGGCTGGAGAGTAGCCCCACCTTGTCCAGACCTCAAATCTGCTTCCTACTAGCTTGCCCTTAACTCTGTCTCTGACATTCCATTTCCTCTTCTGTAAGATCTGAAAGTGATAACAGTACCTACTTCCTGGGTGGTTGTGAGGATTAGGGGACAGACGCCAGGCAAACTGTTTAGTCTGTGCTCACATGACACCATGCACCCAGGGAGGTGTGGACGTGAACATCCGGAACACATACAACCAGACGGCCCTGGACATTGTGAATCAATTCACCACCTCCCAGGCCAGCCGGGAAATCAAGCAGCTACTGCGGGGTGAGTATGGGGGAAGACCCGGCCAGGGCTGGAGCATTGTGACAGGTACTGGAGTATGGAGGAGGAGCGGGTGTACCTGGGGTGGGGGACTGGGAACAGGGTGGTGGGGTGCCCTCAGGACATTTATGTGACACTTGCCCTCCCTCTTCCCAGAGGCCTCAGGGATCCTGAAGGTCCGAGCACTGAAGGATTTCTGGAACCTCCACGATCCCACTGCTCTCAATGTCCGGGCTGGGGATGTCATCACGGTGAGGGGCCTGCACGGGCATTCCTTTGAGAATACAAACAATCGCTGTGGGTACCTGCTGTGTTACCAGGCTGTGCTAAGCCTTTGTATGCCCTCTCATTTAATTCTTTCTGAATCTAGATAAGGTAGATGCCATGATTTCCTCTTTCTAGAGATGACAAAACTGAGGCTCGGAGAGGTTATAGTGGCTTGCCTGAGTTTGCACAGCTAGCAAGCAGCAGTGTGGGGCTGGAGCACAGGTTGTCTCTGGGGTTCCTCTTTGTATGCCTGGTGGCACAAGAGGATTGGGCTGGCTGCTGGCAGCAGGGGCCACATGTGGACCAGTCGGGCATCAGAGGCCAACTCCATGGGAAAGAGGTAGACCGGGGATGCTGGACTATAGCTGCAGGGACAGATACCTGCCACTTGCTGGGTGTATAGAGTGTGACTGTCTGCTCCCCTCACAATCCATCACAGGTGCTTGAGCAGCATCCTGATGGCCGCTGGAAGGGCCATATCCATGAGAGCCAAAGGGGCACGGACCGTGTGGGCTACTTCCCTCCAGGCATCGTCGAGGTGGTCAGCAAGAGAGTGGGCATTCTTGTGCCCCGTCTCCCCTCTGCACCCACCCCCCTGCGCCCAGGCTTCTCCCGGACACTGCAGCCTCCTGCTGATGACCCCCTGCACCCTCTTACCTATGGCCAGCTCCCTCGGGTGGGCCTCAGTCCAGACAGCCCAGGTACATCCTCCCAGAGGGCAGCCCTGGGCACCAATGTGGGTGCCTGGCTTTAGCGACTTGCCAGTCAGCTGTTAGCAGTGCCAACTGAGGTTCTGGCCCCTGTGCTCTGCTCCCTGCAGCAGGTGACAGGAATAGCGTGGGCAGCGAGGGCAGCGTGGGTAGCATCCGCAGTGCCGGCAGCGGGCAGAGTTCCGAGGGCACCAATGGCCACAGCACTGGCCTCCTTATTGAGAATGCCCAGGTAGGAGGGAAGGCCCCTGGGACCGGGGCAGGGCCCACCCCTACCACCAGCTTGCACACCCAGTGGGCTCCTTCCCTCTCTCCAGCCACTGCCCTCTGCTGGTGAGGACCAGGTGCTACCGGTACTGCACACCTCATCCCTAGCAGGTAGCTAGGGTGAATGGGACCGTGGTTGGCTGGGGGAGGTACAGGTGGGGAGACTGAGGGCTTGGCACATCCTTCTTCTTGCAACCTCTGATGTCATTTCTCTCCTTCTTTGAAGACAACCTGAGCCACCGCCCTCTAGCCAGCTACCCCTCTGGGGAGATCTTTACTCAGGATATGAGACCAGAGCAGCTGCTGGAGGGGAAGGTGAGGCCTCTGCTGGGGACTGTGCTGTGGGCCTCTCGGGGAGTTGGAGGGCCTTAGTGTGGATTTATATCCTGTTTAGGCTGGGGCTCCTCCTTAGTGGGCTTGGCTCCTTGACTTCTGTCCCTGCCCCGACAGGATGCGCAGGCCATTCATAACTGGTTGAGCGAATTCCAGCTGGAGGGCTACACAGCCCACTTTCTGCAGGCTGGCTATGACGTGCCAACCATCAGTCGCATGACACCTGAGGTACGTGCTGCAGCCATGGAAGGGAGGGCCCCACAGGCAGAGGGGGGCCTGATGCCTGTGCCCTGTGTGTCAGGATCTTACAGCCATCGGGGTGACCAAGCCTGGGCACAGGAAGAAGATCGCCTCAGAGATTGCCCAACTCAGCATCTCCGAGTGGCTGCCCAACTATATCCCGGTGAGCGGGTGGCCAGACTGGGGGCTCAGGGTCTCACCCAAAGCTTGGCTTTGTGGTGCCCACCTCTTGATGGGTTGGTGGGAGCTAGGTCTAAGGACGCCATTCTTCCAGACGGACTTGCTGGAGTGGCTTTGTGCGCTGGGGCTGCCGCAGTACCACAAGCAGCTGGTGAGCAGCGGCTACGACTCTATGGGCCTGGTGGCTGATCTCACTTGGGAGGAGCTCCAGGAGATTGGTGTCAACAAGCTGGGTGAGGACTGCTCTGAGGCCTTCCGCCTGGCCCCTATGCCTCTGGGATGTCCAAGAGAAAAGAGAATGGGGCCCATGGGTGACGGGGCTGCCTCTTCCTAGACCCGGCTAACCTTGTGCTTTTATCCACCCCTCTTAGGGCATCAGAAGAAGCTGATGCTGGGTGTGAAGCGGTTGGCAGAGCTTCGGCGGGGCCTGCCACAGGGGGAAGCCCTAGGCGAAGGCGGGCACCGGCTGGCCAGGGGTCCGGAACTAATGGCCATTGAGGGGCTGGAGAATGGGGAAGGTCCAGCTGTGGGCGGCCCACGCCTCCTCACTTTTCAGGGCAGTGAGCTGAGCCCAGAGCTACAGGCAGCCATGGCTGGGGGTGGCCCTGAGCCCCTCCCGCTGCCCCCTGCCCGTTCCCCCAGCCAAGAGAGCATCGGCGCACGCTCACGGGGCTCAGGTCACTCACAGGAACAGCCTGCCCCTCAGCCCAGTGGTGGAGACCCCAGCACCCCACAGGAGAGGAACCTTCCAGAGGGCACAGAGCGGCCCCCTAAGCTGTGTTCCTCACTTCCCAGCCAAGGACTTGCCCCTTATGTTTTCATGTATTGCCAGGGCTCCACTTCTAGCCCTGTCCCAGGGCCCCCTCCAGGTGCACCCCGGGCCTTCTCCTACTTGACCAGCCCACCCACCACTCCCCCAGACCCTCCTCGGCCCAAGCGCCGCTCCCACAGCCTGAGCCGCCCTGGCCCTGCTGAGGGGGAAGCTGAGGAGGAAGCCAGAGGGCCAGTGGGCAGTGCCTTGGGCAGTTATGCCACCCTTACCCGGCGGCCAGGACGCAGCGCCCTTGCTCGGACCAGTCCTAGTCCGAACCCGACTCGAGGGACCCCTCGCAGCCAGTCCTTCGCCCTCCGGGCCCGTCGCAAAGGCCCCCCTCCACCACCCCCCAAGCGCCTTAGCTCAGTTTCTGGCCCCACAGAGCCACCTCCCCTAGAAGGGAGCCCAGGGCCCAAGGAGGGCACCGCAGGGCCTCGAAGAAGAACACTGAGCGAACCGGCTGGCCCCTCAGAGACCCCTGGCCCGCCCACCCCAGCTGGCCCTGCCTCAGACACAGAAGAAGAGGAGCCTGGCTCTGAGGGGACACCCCCGTCTCGGGGCAGCTCAGGAGAAGGGCTGCCGTTTGCGGAGGAAGGGAACCTGACCATCAAGCAGCGGCCAAAGCCAGCTGGCCCTCTGCCCCGGGAGACGCCTGTTCCCCCGGGTCTCAACTTCAACCTCACAGAGTCAGACACTGTCAAGCGGAGGCCCAAATGCAGGGAGAGAGAGCCTCTGCAGACAGCACTGTTGGCCTTTGGGGTGGCCAGTGCCACCCCTGGCCCCTCTGCCTCCCTGCCCTCCCAGGCACCCAGCGAGTCCCCCTCCTCAGATCCCTCCATCCTTCCCCAGCCTGAACCCAGCAGCCTTCCCGCTCTTCTCCTCAGCCCTGGAATGCAGCCTCCAGGTCTCCCAGGCCCCTGTACCGGGCCAGGTCTGGAAAACTCAGCAGGCAATTGGCCAAATGCAGAGACTGAGCCCCCAGTTGCCCCTGCTGCCCTCCTCAAGGTGCCTGGAGCAGGTAGGAAGCAAAGCCTACAGGGAGGAGACGCTGCATGCAGGTCACCTCCAGCCCAGGTTGAGTCACAAGCCAACCTTTCTGTTTGTGCAGGAACAGCCCCTAAGCCGGTGTCTGTGGCCTGTACCCAACTGGCATTTTCTGGCCCGAAACTGACTCCCCGGCTTGGCCCTCGCCCAGTGCCCCCTCCAAGGCCCGAGAGCACTGGGGCTGCCGGGCCAGGCCAGGCCCAGCAGAGACTGGAGCAGACCAGCTCGTCCCTGGCAGCTGCACTGAGGGCCGCTGAAAAGACCATTGGTGCTGAGGAGCGAGAGGGGTGAGGGAGCTGTGTGCTGGGGCCAAAGGGAGGGCGAGAAGGCTGGGTGTGGGAATAGCTCCTCCCATGGATCCTAGGGACACAGGAGGGGAACATTGTAGGCAGAGCCGCGGCCTGTTTTAGAGTCACCCAGATCTGATCTGTACATATTCCTAGCCATGGCCCCCTAGAGGCACATGAGCTTGGGCAAGTCCCTTGTCTCCAGGGCTCATGTGCTAGGAAGGGGCAGTAAGTCCTGCTGCTCCGGAGGTTGTGAACATTAAGAGGTAATGCACAGTGAGCATCTGGCGCCAGGCAGGAGCTCAGTGACAGCTCCTTCCCTGGGGCAGTGGGCTGTGTAGACCACTGGCCCAGCTTATCAGGCCCTTCCCCTTCCCACAGCACCCCTGGGACCTCCACCAAGCACATCCTGGATGACATCAGCACTATGTTCGATGCCCTGGCCGACCAGCTGGATGCCATGTTGGACTGAGCAAGAGTGGTGTGTGGTTCCTGTGGCCTTAGTGCCCTCTGCCTTTGGTCCAGCAAAGAAGACCCCCTAACACCCTAGGAACAGGCAGAGGGCTGGTCAGGCTGGAGTGCCTCTCCCCAGCAGTGGCTCCACACAGTGGCCATCACCCCAAGGTGGGGCCAAGGGGCCTTGTCAGAAACTGACTAGCTGGGGGGCTTCTGTTGCATGGTAGCAAAGCCCCTCCCTTGTGTAATCCGACTAGACATCCAAGGACCCTGGTAAGAGCTTTCTCCTCTAGGAGGAGGTGGCTGCAGGACTTCTTGGGGGCTCTCTACACCCCCAAACCTGGGTCTAAAGTTCCTATGCCAAGGGAAGGCCTCTGGCCACACCGCCCTGGCACTCTGGGAGGTGGGCCCCTCCCTTCAGGTGTACATAGGATGTGTAAATACGCAGCAGGGGCATGTCGTCGTGACAGTGGCCATGTCCCCACTCCTGTCCCTGCTCCCACCAGCCCTCACAGGGAGGCAGGGCTGCCAGGGGCAGGAGGCAGAGGGACTAATGGACCCCCAAGAGTCCAAACTTTTTCAACTGTAAATATTATTTTTTAAGCAGAGAGAAATGCATATATTTTAAATGGAATTTATTCTATCTGTTAACTCCCTGAGAGCACTCAGTGTGGGGAGCCTTTGGGGTGCAGCAGAAACACCCACTGCCCACCTCAGGGCTAGAGGTCTGAGCCGGTGGGCCCAGGCTGGGCTCTGTAACCATTAACCTCTTCCCCAACTAACAACAATGAAAGTGTCATTCCACGTTTGGGCTGTGTGTTTGGATGTGTGCCGCAGACCTGAGCCCAGGGGTCTCTCCTGAACCAGACCCGGGGCACCTGCCAACGCAGAGGGAGAAAGTCCTGGGCCCGCCCTTTGTCACCTTCAGGGCTCCCCTCAGTGCCCACAGCCTTGAGGGGCGGGGCCCTTCATGGCTGCCTCACGGACCTGCCACAGGTTTTTCTTAAGCAGTTTACAAGTTTTAATATAAACCAGTCCACATTCATTTCCAAAAGGCTCATTTCCAGTAAAAAATATACACCAGTAAAAACTTCCCCCAGAGAACAACGGGCAAGGGCTCCAGGAAACAGGGGCTGTGTCCCCGGAGACTGACATGTGGCCAGCTTAGCGCAGGCACGGGAAGGGGCTCCATGGTGTGGTGGGGGCCCTTTTCCATCTCCAGGCCCAAGTGTGAGAGGCTCCCCAAAAGGAGAGGAAGACGGGAAGCCGGAGGCAGGAGGATGCAGCAACTCCCACGGTGGCTGCCACCAATCTTCCAGCAAAGGCTGAGGCCCTCCTCCCTCACTTTGAGGCTGTGCCATAGACACAGGAGCAGAGGGCTCCGGGTGAGGGGACCCTGAAGCAGGGTAGCCCACAGGGGAGAGGCTGAAGATGCTGCTACTGAACGCCTGAGGTCATACATTCAAGAGTGCCCCTGGTAAGGGCGGGGAAGAGCCAGGATGGTCCTATCGGGCCAAGGCCATGGCTCCTCAGCTTCTCCATGGTAAGGCCCAGAGTCAGGAAGACAGCAGAGTCTCCAATGACCAGGGCTGGGCCTCCAAGGCCATGAGGCGCAAGAGCAAACCCTGAAATGTTCATGATACCAACTCCCCAGACTCAGGAATATGTCTGGATTTAGCTCCAGGGACCAGGGCAACTCTGGCCACCATGGCCAATGGCTCAGAAAGGAGAGTTCATGCCCAGCTTAGTTTCAAACTGCAGCTTCTGTCGCTTCTGGTAGCGGACACGGACCCTGGTGGGGCAGGAGATTAAAACACAGGTTGGTAAACCAGGCATGATGGGGCACACCTGTAATCCCAACTACTCAGGAGGTTAAGGCAAAAGAATCACAGGTTTGAAGCAAGAGGTAGCCTGCGTAACTTAGGGAGACCGTGTCTCAAAATAAAAACAAAAATATAAATGGCTGGGAGTGAGGCTCAGCGGGGGAGCACTTGCTGAGCATGTGTGAGGCCCAGGGTTCAACCCTAACAACCAAAAAAACCCCAACAGGTTGGTGTGGACCCTCAGACCTGGGGAGGGGGCTGGGTGCCAGAGAAGAGGGGGGAGAGATGCCAGCAAGAGGTGATGGGCTTTGGAGAGCAGCCCAAGCCCCAGTGAAGGTGCCCTGCCAACAGCTCACCGAATCTCATGCAGCTTTACGATCTCATTGGTGACCACCACCAGGACCAGGGACAAGCAGCCCAGGAGCCACGTCAGCAGGGGCACATCATCCAAGCCGAAGTGGATGCGGCTGTCCCTGTGCGTCCATAGCTGCAGGTCCACAGCTGTCTGGACCACCTGACCCAGCAGCCTGTGGGAGGAGGGGTAGCCCCACGTGATCCCCAAGGCACCCTGCCACCTTGGGTTTCCCAGCGAGATGATAAGCTCACAGGGGACAGGTAGCCCTCAGGCCCCACCCCTGGCCACCTTTGAGTGCTACTTACACCACAGGCACGGTCACGGCCCACCAGAGGTTGGTCAGGGGGCTCTTTCTCCACAGGGGCTTGGTGCGATGCACGTGGGTGATGGAGATGAAGACTGCAGGAAAGGGGCCAAGGGCATGTCAGGCTTCCCTCTGGCCTGCGGCTTTTTCCCCCACCTTGAGGCCTCCCCATGGGCAGGTGGCAGCCCCTTGAGGGCAGAGTCCTCACCAGTGTGCAGGACAATGAGGGCAGCTGTGAGCTTCTGAGCGGCCAGCAGCCCATTGGCAAAGTCCTCAAACCAGGCTGGAGCCCGGTCATCATTGCTGCCAAGGCAAGAGCAGGGCTCAGCCTCCTATGGGCCGTGGGTTGGGTGGAGCAGGAGGCAAGAGGGGATGAAGCCCCAGGGACGCACCTGCACAGCATGACAGAGGTGCAGTTGGAGAGGTTGCGGGCCCGGGCACTGTCGCAGAAGCTCTGCAGTGTGAAGCCAAAGCAGATGAGGCACGAGCTGATGGTGAGGCTGAACTTGAGCAGGAAGCAGAGCAGGAAGTAGTGCTGGGTCTATGGCAGAAGAGAGGCCAGTCACTCCATCAGGGAGCAGCCCCCTGAGGGCCACCCAGTAGGCCTGGCACCTGACTGGCCTCTTCCCGTGTTTAAAGAGCTCTCGGCACATGGCCAGGCCTGGGGCGAGAAGGAGCAGGGACCGTGCACCCGACAAAGATCTTTCTCAACTCTGACTGTCACCTCCTCTGGCCAAGTGTCAGCTCTCCAGGTCTCCAATCTCTACAGAGCCTTCCAAGTTAGGCCCATGCCTGGATCCTGACCCTCAGTCCCTCTGCACCTGCTGGCATTGGTCCAAGAGACCCCAGCTCAGCAGGTCTGCCTCGCTTACCTTCTTAGGAATGGACTGAAGGTTTTTCCCTGTTGCCATAGACATGATGGAGCTATGAGGTGGTTTCCCCAGCAGAGAGATACTGAAAATCAACAATGGGTGAAAGGGCAGCGACTGCCATCTTTGTCCCTCAGTTCTCACAGAGGCAGCCTACAAGGAGTCCTGGGAGTGGGGCCAAGTCTGGTGGGGAGGTAGAAGGAGACCAGGGCCCTTCCCTCAAACCCTCAAAACCAGAGGTGATTCCTGAGCAGTCCTTGCAGAACCCTGGGGTCCTCTGGATGTGCACTGACATCCCAGTCCCACCTGCCTGGGCACAGAGGGATGGCACAGCCTCTCACCTGAGCAGAGGGTAGCAAAAGCAGGACAGCCACAGGATGTCTGTGGTACTCAGGAGTGGTGGCAGCTGGACCAGGCAAGAAAGGAACTAGACCAAGAAAAAATCCAGGAACTACAATTAGATTCTGGCAAATTAATAAGAACCGGTGGTCCCCAGGGATGCTTGGCCTGGACAGGTACTCACATTCTGGCTAAGAGGAGCTGGGCTGGAGGGAACACTGTCTGCCAAGGAGGTCACCTCTGAAAGCCCAGGGACCCATAGAGGCTCTGGGGACCCCTTGGCTGTGCTACACCCTAGCCTCCCTCCTCACATCCTCAACTGTCCCTTGAATGAAGGAGTGGGTGGGGAGGGGGCAATATCTGTTGGCCTTAGCTCACCTGTATGACCACAAGGGTCAGCTGGCACTGCAGCAGGAAGAGGAAGCACTTACGGATGCCATAGCTGGCGTGCCGAGCCTACGGACCGAGAGAGACAGGTTGTGGCCCAGGCCTGTCTGACTTCTCAGGCTGTGGAGCTGACAAGCTTCAGACAAAAGCCACCTGCCCATGGTGCTCTGGCAAGAAAGGAGCTGAGACAAATTCAACTGCCTGGGGGAGCTTCATTCGCATGAGGTCTAGGGGGGCTGGAAGGACCTCATGTTGCAACTTGGCCCCCTAGGCTGCCCCAGGCCAGCCTTGGACCCTTTCTCCTACCTGCCTGAGCCTCACCTGCTCGATGAGCCGGATGATGCTAATGGTCTCCTCCTGGCGAAAGGTCAGAGAGCAGGGCAGGCTGTTGAGCTGTCCTGACAGCTGCAGGGGAGAGAGGCCATCCGAGGCCTGGGCCATGCTTGTGCTAGTGGCGTAGCCAAAGGTCTCCCAGGAGCAGCGGGATGGGTACAGGGGATCCAGGGCAATGCTGCTCAGTGTAGGGAAATCCCGCCCATGAGCTGCACCCTGTGAAGACTCCATCCCTCACAGGACTGAACATCCTGTCTCTCTCCTCCCACCATGCCCAGGGGCCTGCATCTCAGGCAGGACAAAGTCAGCCGCAGGATGTGACCCCCGCCCCGTGCAGGCCTGTCTGGGATCTGAGAGGCAGAGGCTGGCCTGCTGGCCCTAGGCTCTCGCCCTGACCTGACATCGCTCTGGAGGAAGAGGCAGCTGTTCCGCAGGTTGGCAGAGCTGCCCAAGCAGCAGGTCACCTCCCCGTACTCCTGCATGATCTTTATCATCTCACACATGGCTAAGGGATAGGCAGGAGGCAGAAGAATCAGGCAGGCAGAGCCCCTGCAGGCACAGGCAGAGACCCACAGGCCGGGAGGGAACCAGTCCACCCAAGCAGCAAGATCATGTGAACACTGTCGCTGCTGACTCCCTGAAATGAGCACACCCAGGCGCCAGCCCCCTAGAATCCCCAGGCAGCCCTGGCCCAGGTTCTTCCCACATCTGCCTGGGAAATACAAGCCCCCTCTGGAACCCACAAGGGCACCTCACACTCACTCTCAGGGGTACAGTCAGTGAAGAGGGGCACCAGCAGGGGCACGTTATCTATGTTCTGCAGGTGGGGCCGAACCTGGTGAATGCCCCGGGGCAGTTTGGCCTGGAGGAAGCAGAGACACCAGTGGCCTCAGGAGAGGAGCAGGATCCCTCCATTTCACCTGCCTGGCCCTCCTCCTGCCCATCTCTTCCCTAGGCCATGGGAAACGGGCCACAGATCTTGCCATCATACCCGGTTGCAGTCCTCCAGGAAGCTGGGGATGTCACTGTCCGTGGGCTGGAAGCTGATGAGGTCCGAGTGACCCTCCTCCTCCAGGAGGAGGAGCCCTTCTGCATCATCTCGGGACACTGTGGGGACGAAAGCCTGTCCCTCACCTTGGGCCAGCCTTGGGCTTTTCCTTGCCCTGCAGATGGTACACAACTCCTTGCCTCCAGGTCTCCCCTCTTCCCCCACCCACTGGGACATGGGGCCATTTTCCAAGGGAGTGTACTTATCGGGAGGGATCCACAGAGGCTCCTCCTGGCTCCCAGGAGGAAGAGACACCACACCAACCCTGCCCAGCCACAAGCCTTTTCCCTCACCCTGATTCAGGTCATCATGCAGGGAGCCTGCGTGGCTGGGACTGGAGGGGGGGATCTCGGAGCCAGGCATGTCACCATTGGGAGTGAGGGAGATGTGGCAGTTCCAGCCTGTCTCCAGGCCCATCTTTTCTGCAAATACCTGTAAAAGGCAGGTGGCGATGAACAGACCCAAGAACCCCTGGGGAGAAGGGTCCATGGTAACAGAGGGGAGGGCTCTCCCCACCTTGCTTTTGAGCTCGTCCTCCAAGGAGAAGTAGACAAAGCGGATGCAGGCATTGACCAGCCCGTCGATGAGGCGCACGATGTCCAGGCGGGCCTGATACTGGGAGGACACCATGCCCATGAAGATTTGGCCACTCAGGGCCTGCATGCAGTCCTCCTTCTCGAGCACCTCCCCGATCCCTTCTTCGGGCAGGCACAAGACACAAAGGCCGTCCAGCACGTGGCAGGACACCCGGGACACGGCCCAGGCAGGACACCCAGGAACCAGCAGATTTCAGGAGGCAGCCCAAGGCCACACACATAGAGGCCACACCCAAATCAATGAACACGTGGGCCCCAGGGACCAGCCAGGCACACACACATCCAGCCAAGACACACAAAGGAGCCAACAGACACAGGAGAGAAGACAATAAAAGGTACTCGTCAGTCAGGTGGCCGTGCTGGGGAGTCAGGCAGAGCCTGCGCAGTCTTGCCCATCCCTGCTCCAGGGCTGCGGGGCTGGCCCCACCCTCGGCATCCACTTCAGCACATAATCCCCTGGGTTCCTAAGTCCCCCTAAGTGTGTGTGCTTGAGGGTGGGAGGCAGATTCTCAGTCTCTCAGTTCCAGTGGAGTTTACAACCTGGGCTTCTGTCTGATTCTACTAAGGCTAATGCTCTATAAACCCATGCTATTTTGTATCTTTCCAAGAAGGTGTTTTCATATATACTACCCCCCTTGAACATCAGAAGAAACCTGTGAGGAAGGGATTTAGATGAGAAAACCAAGGGATGCCCCATACCACCAGCTAGTTAGGGCCAGCTCCTACGGGGAGCCTGCAGCACCTCTTGCCTCAAGGAATGCTGTGCCCTCTGGACCCCCCACCTTCTAGGCTCCACAGGCCCTGGAAACCCCGGTGCTGGCCCCACTCAGACAAATGCATGGTACCGTCAGAGCTCCAGCTGTTTCGACGGGTGTTCTGCTTGAGGGGGACCGTGCTGGGCAGCTCACACATGGTGAAGATGCTGCTCTGGCCAGGCACCTGCACGAGCTCGATGCACTTGCCATTGAGCTGAGAGGACAGGGCACAGTTCATGGGCTTATAGGCGAAGGCGGAGCAATAGCCAGACAGGCAGGCTCTCTGGTAGAAATCCAGCACCTTCTTTCTGCCAGAGACGCAGGGTAGAAGTAAGGTGAGTGAACCTGAGCTGCCCTGTGACTATAAGAGAGGCAAGCAGACCTGCAAAACTCCCCACCCACCTGTCAGACCCGGAGAGAGGATAGATGTCGGCTCCATCCCAGAAGTCTGTGCAGGCCTCCAAGACCACGTCTGCTGTGCCATGGGACAGCATCTGCTCAGTGCCTGAGGTAGGGGAAAGAGGCCACACCATGAGGCCCTAACCCAGTGCCTGCCCCTCCTCTAACCTAGAAAGTGGCATTCCGCAGTCCTTGAGATGCGGGTGAAGGCACCCCTGACAGAAGGGACCCCCCAGACCTCCCAGTCAGCAAGCCACGATGCAACACCACTGGCTGGTAATACAGACGCTGTATTTCCTGTCCTTTGGGTAAACCCATCCTCTGTGACTCCAGTCCCCAAGTCCAGTCCTGCCACAATGAAGCATTCAGGCAGTGGGCTGCCATCTGTCTGTCCTGTGCTTCCTAGAAATGGACAAAGCAGGGCACAACCCCCCGCCCACCAAGCTCGGGAAGGTTGGGCTGCACTCCGGCTGAGCTGGCCTGGGGCTTACTGGTGGCAGTGTCCTTGATGAAGAGACTGATCATGTGGCTGAGCGGGGGACGCCGCTTGGTGACACAAGATGGCCGCCCCAGTGAGGTCTCCTTCACTGTCTCCGCACTGGGGAGGCGATAGAGTGCCAGGTGGTTCTCTTGCTTGAAGAGCTCCTTGGCCCCCGGAGTGAAGCCTGCAGATGAGCTGGGACTCAGGACCTGCAGGCAGGCCAAGCCTCACCCCATCAGCCACCTCATGCTCCAGCACAGACGGAAAGATGGAATCCTGTCAGTTTAAACAAAGCCTCCCACCTTTTCATCCCAACTATCAGCTGCCTTCCCAGACTAGGACACTTTGCCAGCAACTGCAGTGTCTGCTAAAGGACAGCCAGGAGCTAACAGAGTGGCCAGTGCTCATGACAAGTGAATGCCACTCTAGGGACAGGTGTGTTTGAGAGGCCCCACCTCCTGCACCTCAGCCTCACCGATGAGGCGGGCCAGCTCACAGAGGCCCCAGGGGACGTGC
Organism: Pedetes capensis; assembly: GCA_007922755.1. Lineage (NCBI taxonomy): Eukaryota > Metazoa > Chordata > Mammalia > Rodentia > Pedetidae > Pedetes > Pedetes capensis. Next base: position 35,556 of record VMDO01012522.1, on the reverse strand, counting down.
ACAGGCAGCACGGCACTGTGGCTCTCCTGCAGGGCGATGTTGCACAGGTGGTCGGAGAAGCGGCACAGGCGCTCAGTGACGCTGGCGTTGCACAGGTTCAGCAGCACGTTGAGGCCCAGTGGCTTGAGAGAGGTGAGGTGCAGCTGCCAGTTCGAGTCATCAAACTGGATGCAGGAGGGGTTCTGCTGGTCCTGGGACAGGCTCAGCATCTCCAGGTGGTAGTCACAGACGAAGTCCTCTGCCTCGTAGGGCTCGGCTTCTGCACCAGGCTGGGCCTAGAGAAGATGTGGGGGAAGGGAAACCTCAGGCCAGGCGTGGGCTGGGGCTCCTCAAAGCCTGAGGCTGGCCCCACAAGAAGGCACACATTCCCAGGAGGGGTGGCCGTGCTCGTGCTCTCCCTCCCGAGCTCCTCTCCCTGTCCTTAGGCTCCTGTCTGCCTCTGGAATCTGTACCTAACGACACCACAGTACTGACAGAGGGAAGGCCAGACAGGAAGGAAACTACATGGCGACCTTTGTACTTGGGGGACAGTTCTCTAGAGGGAGGCCTGGCTTTGTGTGTTTAGAAGGTTCCAATTAGGAGGCCAGTGGCCACTGGTGAGAACTGGAGGGGGGATGAGGCTGCATCACAGAAGAGACTCAGCCACTGGCCAGGCCTGGGGGATCTAGAAAGGGGGTCTGCATGTGCCTTCTGAGCTTTCAGACCCTGCCAGGCTAGGCTGGGCCCCTTTGGCAGGGAAGGCCAGCATGGCCCTCTGACAAATAAGGTGGCTTCTCTACTCTCCCTCCTTCCTCTCACCTTGCCGGACTCCTCCTCGCCACCCTCAGTGTCCCTGCTGAAGCTCACATTGGAGCCAGATGGGTGTTTGCTGCGGCCGTGTGCTTTGTGGAGAGAGTAGGGCTCGGGGGCCTTGGGACCATCACCAGGCCAGTCGCCACGCTCCTGCTCGTTGGAAAGGTGCAGGGTATTGTTCAGGGAGCCAGCAAGGAGGGCATCTCGCTCATGGGGCTGAGGAGAACAGGAACACAGGCCTAGGACCAGGGTCCCATGGGGATCAGGGAGGCGGAACGGTACTGGGCCCCTCACTGCCTTGTCCTGTGGCTTTGCCTTAACCACCCAGAAGCAGCTCCCAGAGGGGCCTGAACCCCCTTTTCTCTCCTAATCCTCACCCTCCCGAGGCCAGACTCCAGGGCTAAGCAGCCCAGCCTGCTTGGGCCCATGGGAGCTGGCCATACCTCCTCCTCTACCTCAGGATGGCAGAAGGAACGGGTGGACAGGTCGTCTGTCAGGTCCTCATGGCTGCTATGAGGAGGCTCCACCTTTCCGCTAAAGAAGAGCACAGTCTCTGGGCTGGGATTTGGCCATGACAGGATCCCCTGCTTGTCTACACAGCACAGGACCTACAGGGACAGAAGTTGGGATTGGAAAGCAGCTTGGCATCAGCCCAACTGTCCGGGGGCCACTCAAGTGGCAGATGGACAGCCCAGATCCAGCCAGGGAGCAAGCCTGGTGCTCCCGCCCCACAGGGCTCTCACCGTGACAGAGCCCAAGCTGTGCAGTAGACTGGCACTGTGGCTCAGCGTTGGTGATGTCCCCTGGATCACTCTCAGGAAGTGGCCCCAAATGCAACGCAGCATTTCCTGGTGGGAAAGAGGGCCTATGAGGCCTCTTTGGGGTTCAGCCCTATTTCTCTGAGGACATCAGAGCAAGAGGCCAAGCAGAGCACCAGGAGGCTGGAATTCTGGGATAAGGCATCAATGTGTGATGGGGTGTGGGCTGGGTAATGTCCACATGCAGTGGGGGTTGGGGAGCTTCAGGAACCTGGCTGGAGAGTCAAGGCCATAAACAGAATGCTGAGGTTCCCTGAAGGAGCCCGAGGGCACACGGCTTTGTGGCTGTGGGGGCCTGAGTCAATGTACCTGAGAGGAGACGGCTTCTGTGTAGCTGCTGAGCGTGTCCTCCGAGAACTTGGCCAGCTGCAGAAAGAAGGGACCAGGAAAAAGCTGCCTTCACACAGACCTTCACACATGCTGGCAGAGTGGGGTCCCGCAGCAGCTAGGCTCCCAACCCATCTGGTAAAGGGCACTTGGTAGTCCTAACTCCTGGCAGTGGGATCGGGAACCAAAAGAGATGGTCCCCCCTAGCTAGACCTGGCCTGGCTGCCACTCTGTAATAGAAAGGACCTGTGCTCCTGGAGAGCTGCTCAGGGCCTCCAATGTGCTGAGCCTGAGATGGGGTTGGACCTCTGTGCCGTTTCCCTGTCACAGCCAATTCCCTCTTTTTGCTCCTGACATGGGAACCACCTACCAGGGAGCTGGGTGAGGCCTTGCTCATCTGTGCCAGGACACGGGCCTCTCCGCAGGCGGTAGCCAGGACCCAGAGGACTGGGAAGAGCAGCGGAAGGATGGGCAACATGCCATTCACCTGGGAAGAAGCAAACCACATGCAAGGCTCCCAGGGAGCTGCTGGCCCGGGGAAAGGAAGCAGGGGAGGGCAGCCCTGCTATGTGGCCAGCCCAGGTAGAAATGGACAGCTGTCCAGGGGCCAGGAAGGGAAAGAGGATTTTTTGTTGTTGTTATTTTGTTTTGTTTTGGTTTTTTGGCAGTACTTGGGGGCTGAACCCAGGGCTTCACACATACTTTGCAAGTGCTCTACCACTGGGCCACATCCCCAGCCCGTATTTTATTTATTTATTTATTTATTTATTTATTTTTTTTTTTTTTTGTGGTACAGGGTGTTGAACCCAGGGCCTCATGATTGCATGCTTTACAAGTGCTGGACCACTGAGCTGCACTCTCAGCCCATTTTATTCCTTTTTGAGACAGAGTCTCAATAAATTACACAGACTGCCTCTGGTCTCGAACTTGTGATCCTCCTGCCTCTGCCTCCTGAGTCGCTGGGATTAGTGTGCGCCACCACGCCTGGCTCATATTTTATTTTTTATTTTGAGACAGGGTCTCACTAAGTTAGCACAGGCTGCCTCTGGTCTCAAACTTGTGATCTTCTTGCCTCAGCCTCCTGAGTCGGAATTACAGGCATATGCCACCATGCCTGGCAGGAGGTGGTCTCAAACTGAAGCCTGAGGACACTCTGGGCTGCAGACAAGGAGGGACGATCAGGGCCCCACAGGACAGAGAGAAGCACAATAGACAGAGAGGGCTGGCCTTGCCTGGAGTTGGAGGAGGGTGTACTGCCAGGAAGTGACCCCAGGGGCACTGAACACGAAGCGCAGGGCATTGGTGATGAGAAAGCCGGCCTGTGGGAACAGGAGAGGCACAGCCTTAACCCCTCCCCTGGGGAGGGCAGGGCTCCAGGTCCCCTTTCTTCGCCACTCACACTGCAGGCACTCCCGGGCCCCTTGGCCTGCACTCAAGAGCTCACCTGGCTCTGGCCCCAAGGCTCCCCCATGTCCGGCCCTCTCCCCTGCCCCGTGGCCCGCCTCACGCACCAGGACCACTGGCACTGCATAGTGCAGCATCACTGACTGCACAGTGAACCTCTCGTTGTCCAGGGCAGGGATTGGGCGGGACAGGGCCACGTCCAGACACCATCTGCAGAAAGAAACGACTCCCAGCCTCACCTGAAGGAGACCAGAAACCTGCCCCTGGCAGGATGTGCTGAGCCCCACTGAATTCTGCAGTTCCCTAATCCCCCATCCCATCCCTGGTCCTGGCCACATGGTGCCTTGGAAGAGGTGCCCATGGCCACCTCCAGAGCTGGCCACTCAGTTGTGATGGTGAGGGTGTCACTGGGTCTCAGAATGCTCATGGGAACCCAAGGAGAGGAGCTGGGGCAATGTCAGCTCTCAGGAGGACTTCAGGGAGAAGAGGCAGGGGCAGGAGGCAGGTAGTATCCCTACCTGATGTTGTCAATCACAGGGGTCTCCAGGACACGGAAGAGCCGGTGCTGCTGGGGGTTCTGTGGCCCTTTCTTCACTTCTCCCCGGGGTGAGGGTGGTGGAGAGAAAGGGGGGAACAGGTCTCCCGGCTCCAGGACAATGTGCTCGTCATCCTGCCAGTAGCGATGGGGAAAGAAAGGGCTCTAACAGAAGAGCTATCTTATTTTATTTAACTTTTACTTTATTTTATTTTTCGGTTTCTTGAACCAGGGTCTCACTATGTAGCTCAGGTTGGCCTCAAACTCTTAGCTCTCCTGTGTCTGCCTCCTGAGTGCTGGGATTGCAGGCATTTGCCACCATACCTGCCAAGGCTACTCTTCCTGGGCAATGCTAGCTGCTAAGTGAAGATGGCTCCTAGGCTCCCATGGCCAGGGACCACACACTAGCAAAGAGCCTATTGGGGTGAGGCCTGTAGCACATGGGCTCCTAGTACTTAAAGGTCCAGGAGAAAAAGAACAGCTTGAGCAGGAAGAGAAAGAGCTTCCAGCTCTGTCCAGAGCCCTTCTGAAGCCTCCACACTGGCCAGGAAGCTTCAAGGTGGGGCCCTGCACTGCCCACAGATGTTCCCCAGCAGTTCCTGGCAAGGAGATCAGCCTCCAGCTACCTTGATCCCTCTCAGGGAGGCAAAGGACTGCTGGCCGGGCCTCAGGGCTATGATGTCTCCTTCTACCAACAGGCTGACTGGCAGGTTGACCAGGTGTCCATCTCTGTAGGCCCAGTGCAGGGACCAGGACGGTGAGAAGGGCATGTGGAGGTCTGGATACATGGCATTTGGCCACTTGATCTCCTTGCCATCCCTGAGAGCATCTGATGAGAAGAGAAGAGGGAAACGACCTGCTCACCCTCTGGCCAGCCCCAGGGCACACCTAGGGAGTCACAGGCTCTTCAGCCTTTCCTAGGTCTGCACAGTCCACTCCACGCATTCAGACAGGTCCCCTATTTCAATGACACATTCCTAGGAAGCCTTCCCCAAAAGCTCCAGCTTGGGCACTTCTACCAGGCAAACATGCTACATGCGTCAACGAAGGTCCTGGCAATGCACAAATACAAGGCGATAGGAGAGGCTTCCGGAAGGAGAGTATTTGGGATGGGCCAGGAAGAATGAGCAAGATTTTGTCAGTTGGACACAAGGCAGGAGAAGCTCTCAAGTGAGGCAGAGACAGAGCAGGTGAGCACACAGAGGGTCCAGGACAGATGAGAGCGTATAATGAGAAGATGAACAGGAAGAGGAGAGGCTAGATGAGGAGGTTGCAGCTGGTGGCAGAGGCTCTGAGAAAACACAAGAGGCACGTAGGATGGTTTTGAGGAGTAAGAGGGAGTCAGCGATGGGTCCTGAGCAACACTCAGGACCCAGGAAGCAGGGCCCATCTTTCCCAGTCATCTTATACTTCCAGTTCCTGGCACACAGTTGTAATTAATTAATCATGTCAGAATGCATGAACAAATTCTCACTTAGCATTTAAGCCCTGCCAGAGAAAGGTCTCCAGAGAGCAGGTGGCACTGCTTCTCTGACACCATGTGCCCCTGGAAAGCAGGGACCATGGTCTCTCTGAACAGTCTAATGTAGCCACCAGTCTACTGTCGGAGCTTAATAAAAAGCCAGCTGGATAGAAGGACACAAGCAGGATCTGGGGTACGCACGTTGGACTCCCAGCAACCTGCCCCAGCCCTGATCCCTGTGGGTGTCTCGGTTTCCCTAGGCCACCTTCCCACCTCCCCGCTGCCCCAAGTCCAATAGCTCGGAATAGAACATCTCAACTGCCCTTCGCCAAGGGTCTTCTCCGTTGGTCTTCCAACATTAGCAAGCCCACAGGGCCACCATTGGCTTCCTGCCTGGCCGGGCCCCTGCCTGATGTCTGCAGCCTTCCCACAGCCCACTGGCCTGTCGGAGAGCACAAGGCATCCCTGACTCTCTCAATGATGACACATCTGGGGTACTCTTTTTTTTTTTTTTTGTGGTACTGGGGGTTGATTCCGGGGCCTCACGCCTGCATGCTTTGCAAGTGTTGGACCACTGAGCTGCGCCCCCAGCCCTTTTATTTTTCTCCTTACTTCCTGAGACAGGATCTCGCTAAGTTACACAGACTTCCTCTGGTCTCGAACTTGCGATCCTCCTGGCTCGCCTCCCAAGCTGCTGGGATTACAGGCGTGCACCACCACGCCCAGCTACTTGGGGTACTCTTAAGGTTCTGACACATCATAGGACAGCTTTCCCACTGGCTGCCCTGACTCCTGGCCTCACCTTGGATTTGGTCAATGATGCCCCGGAGCCTGCGTTCCACCTCCCGGCGCTTCAGCCGATCTTGCCGCCCGATGAGGACGAGGTTGAGAAGCAGCAGCAGGAACAGTGCAGAGGCGTTCACCAGCTCCACCCCGTGGCTGGTGTGGGAGACACAGAGGGTAGGGTGTATTTCCAGGGAGGAAGGGGCCCCCAAGATAGCTCCAGGGCCCAAGACACCCCCTGCCCATTAGTTGCTTCTGAAAAGAGGTTCTCATCTGGTTCCTGACTCCAGCCAAACCTCTGCCCCGCTTAAGAGGCTGAGAAGATTCTTACACATTTAGGCGCCCACCATGGGAGCAACTGGGGGGCAGCAGCTCCCTCAGAGTGCTGGGATGGCTTGAGGGACACAAAGGTTGCAGGCCCTATTTACCTGCCAGCCGGCTGGCCCCCGCAGCAGCCCAGCAGCAGCAGTGCGGCCACCAGCATGAGCGAGGCCCCTGGCCAGTGGAAACAGGAGCAGCGGTTACTGAGGTGCAGGAAGCTGCTTCTCCACGCCTCCTAGGGAGTGACAGACAGGCAGGGTGGACCGTGAGGGCCAGGTCCAGCTCCAATCCACGCCCAGCCTCCCCAGACCCCGCAACCACCCTAATCTAATGCCCATGACTCTGTCTGGAGTTCAGCCTGCTGTGTTCCTACAGCAGGTGGGGTCAGGGTATCACTCCTGGAGGGAATCTCGACTTCCTTCTGAATTTTTGTGACATCTCCATTGAGTCCTCTTTGCCCAGGAGAACAGGAAGTGTGGCAGCCCTAAGAATGATTCTCCGCTGCCTCTCTGACATCCCACCCAGGCTCTGGCCGCCCCTGAAGAAGCCTCACCTTCCACGTGAGGCGTTTCTTCTGCTCTTTGAGGTGTCCCTCCAACACAGTCTCCAGTTGCTCCTTCAGGACACTGAGGGCCTTCCGGGTGGACAGGCCCAGGGCCAAGGCGGGCTCACACTGCAGGGAAGTCGGAGGTGCTCAGCATCACCCCAGGCCCCAGGTCCCTCCCCAGACCAGCTCTCCACAGCAGGTTGGGCCTGTTGCCTCTCACTACCCAGGCCCTTCCCCCTCCTGACTTTCATGTCCCTTCCTCCACCAGCTCTTGTCCCCCAGGGTGTATCCATAGCCCTTCTAATCTTATTTTTTTTCTTATTAATTAATTAACTAATTTTGCCATACTTGGGAGTTGAACTCAGGGCCTTGTATATGCTTTGCAAGCACTCTATCATTGGGCTGGGCCCCCAGCCCATTTTTAAAATTTTTTTATCTGGAGACAAGGTCTCCCTAAGTTATACAGGCTGCCTCTAGCCTGGAACCTGTGATCCTCCTGCCTCCACCACCTGAGTTGCTGGGATTACAGGCATGAGCCACTGTGCCCAGCTCTAGCCCTTCTAGTCTTTAAAGCCAAGTGAAAAAAAAAAAAAACAGAAAACATTTTTTTACTTAGTTTTTTTGTTGTTTGTTTGTTTGTTTGAGACAAGGTCTTACTATGTGGCCCAGCCTGGCCTAGAACTGGCTAACCTCCTGCCTCCACCTCCCCAGTGTTGGGCTCACAGGTGTGCGGCATCACACCTGGCTCTAATCAGTGTCTTCTTCTTTTATTTATTTATTTATTTTCCTACTACTGGGGGGTTGAACCCAGAGCCTTGCCCATTGTAGCTCAGCCTCCTGAGTAGCTGGGATTATAAGCATGTGCCGTGGCACCTGGCCTAAATCCTCTTTCACTTGACCCTCACCACACTGCCAAGGGTGGTCTTCCTGCCCCATTCAGACTGTTTTTGCTGCCCACTCCCCAGTTTACCTCAAGGACATCAGTCTTTCAGATTTTGCAGGCCAGAAAATATATATGTATTTTTTTTTAATTGGAGGGAGGAAAACTAACCTAGAGATGCTAGCTTTCCATCATTCGTGTTGTTGTTAGATGCTGTCAAGTCGTGTCCGACTCATAGCAACCCTCATAGGGTTTTCAGTGGCTGATTGTTTCGGGATTGCTTCAAGAGTGGATTGCCACATCCTTCTCCCATTTTTGCAGTGCTAGAGAGTGAAACTGGGTCTTCAGAGAGTGCAGAGCGGCACTCTACCAACTGAGCTAAACCCCAGCCCATCATTCCTAGGAAAGACATTAAGAAAAACCCTACCACCTTCCAGTACCAACATTGACAAGAGAGGAGCTTACAACACTGAAATATTAGGCTGGATGTAATCTCAGAAAAAAGGCAGCTATTCCCAGGGACAGACAGTGCTGTGATTTCACCACACATCCCTGTCACCATAGCTGGCCAGGAAGGGTCCTGGACAGAGCTGGTCCCAGATGACATTGGGCCAGACATGTTGTCTTGAGGGACCTCACAGCCAAGCTGCTCCTTATTGAGACCCAACAGTTCCTCTTTCCCTCTTCTTGAACTCTGGCCTCTCTTTTCCCTCCGTCCACTCCAGAGCCCATCCTGGGGCCACCTGCCAACTGTTACATGTTTCCAGGGTGACCTCAGCCACATTCGTAGATTCTCCTACATTTTACCTCCAGCCTGGCCCCTACTCCCAATGCATGTCTACTGACCCATCTCACAACTGCTTTGCAGGGAGTGGGAGCCAGTATTCCCCAAATCCAGAATGCACCCCAGCCCTCCCTCCCCATACAACTACCTACCTCTGCAAGGTACCAGCCGCTGGCTTTTTCCTCCCCCACTTCCCACCCTCAGTCTTGGTCTTGACCAAACCCATTGCAACTCCCCAGCCAGGGTAGGCACACCTTACAACTGTTCCCAGCTACCTTTAAAACCCTCTCCAGGCCCTGCACCTCCTTGGTGAGGCCCTTGGGAGCCTGCAGCATCCCAGCCTCTCCCTGCTGCCCTTGCTCCTGCAGCTGACATGCAAAGATCTTTATGCACTTTCTCGACAAGGACACAGTTGCCTCCCAGACAACTCTTGCTTCTTCAAGACAGCTCAAATGTCACCTCCTCAGGAACATTTTCCCAAAACTCAGGCTGCACTTCAGGGGCAAGTTTGTACCCCGTGGCAGTGGGGCAACCTGGCTCTCAGCCTGTCTCATGGAATGCCGATTCTACATTTACATGCCTGCCTCTCCCACTCGACTACAAATTCCTTGAAAACAAGTACTAAACTCTTCCATCTCCACATGCCCTCCCTACCAAACCTCTAAAGCCGAGGCCAGGCACACACAGGTTCAGAGAGTATCTGCTAAGGGAATGAGTGAAGGAATCCATGAATGTGCAAGTAGCTTCGCTGAACCCAGGGACATCTCAGTCAGGGGCTGTTAACCCAAAACCCACAGCAGCAACGCATTTTTAAAAGGTGCATGTCTAGGCCCCAGCCTGGACCTACTGGATCAGAACTTCTGCAGGCAAAGCTGTCAGGCCAAATCTGATGCACAGATCCCAAGCTGTGGGGCACTCAAAGAACATCCCCAAGAAGGGCAATGCCTGCAGGAGCAGCGGGTCTTTCCACAGGGCCACAGGCAGAGCTTTGATGTGGCTTTCCAGCAGGAAAAGCTTCTGAGCAAGTGGCGCCCAAAAGGGCCTTGGGAGCTGTCTACTGAGCACTCCTGGCCAAGAGCCACGGGGCCGGGGACCCTGGCCACCTGCCCTCCCCTCCATTCTGATGGCCCCCATGTCTGCTCTCCATGGGAATCTGCACTTCTCTTCCCTGCCTGGCTCCACAGGCAACTTGGCCTTGGCCCTCAGAGGGCACCTACCCCTATGACTGTGAGGAAGGCAGGGTCCCCCAGCCACACACAGGCATTACAATGCACCTGAGAGGAGCCAGTGTGGCCTACCACTGGCTGCAGGGCATTCAGGGACTTCCAGCTCTCTTGCCTAAATCTCACTTAATCCCACTCTCCACAGTGGCTTTGGCAGATTACAGAGATAAGGGCTGCCTCTTCCCAGAGGGGATAAACTGGCTGTTTCAGCTCAGGAAGAAAGGCCTCTGGCCAGGGGGCCCACAGTCCAGTATCCTAAGGGCCTCCTCTGTTCTGTAGGCTCTGGGGCCTTCCAGAGGCCAGGGTCCAAGACAAACAAGTGTCAGAGGTGAGGCCAAGGTCTGCCCTCCAGCCTCGCAGAGTTCCTGACATAGAAGGGAGAAAAGCTTCAGGAGGCCTTAATGGAGGAAGACAAAGGGGTAAGGGAGACTGTGGGCTTTCTGCTGGCCACAGGAATAGGCCAGAAGGCAGAGCTGTGAGAAGCCCAGGCCCTCAGCTGCCACTTCTCCCTTGAGGCTCAGCCTCCTTGGCTTCCTCTCTGCAGCTGATGCGAGAGTTCCTGCCTCCAGGAATGAGCAAGTGAGGAAACAGCTGGAGGCAGGAAGGGCTGGCCCACAGAAGCCAAGGGCTGCACAGCCAGGAGATGGGGATCGGGAGCAAGAAAGGAAGGAAGGAAGGGCTGGGCCAATTGCACAGGGCTTCAGGGTCACTGGAGAAGCTGCTCTGCCTGCACAGGGACCCCAGGCCCGGGAAGGAGTAGTTCCCAGCAAGGCAGAGAAAAGGCTTCAAGGGCAGCCAGGGCCAGAGAGTAATCTGTCCTCTAGTCAGGCCTGCAAACCTTGGCCCCTCATTGACTCCCCTGCACTGCACAGTGGCTATCCTGCCATCTGCTGCATCATTCTGGACAGCTGCACACCCAGGACCCCCTTGTCTGCCCGGCCATGGCCCACTTTCCTGCTCTCCTGGCCCCAGGTTCTCTGCTCTGTCCAGGTAGGGGAGGCAGGGACTTAAGGGTGGCAGATGCTCCTGGGGGAGGACACCTGCAGAGCTGCCTGCCCTATCTGTCCCCGCATGTTGTCTGGCCAGGAGCACCAACTCCAGACAGGGATTAAAGGCAGCACAGCAAAAGGAAAATAAGCTATTCTGTAATTACATGCTGCCCAGAGGAGGCGCCTGCCCACACAGGCTGGCCGGGTGGGGAGGCTGGGCCCTTCTGGGTCAGGCTGCTCCCCACTGGCTTCAACCAAGCTGATCCAACTGCAGAGCCTGCTCTGCTCACTCCTGTGGCAGGCGGGCCACAGTCGAGGTCAAAACGCTGCTTTCCCTCATTGTGCCTCGGCTTTTCCCCATGTGACAGGAAAGCAGAGCTGAACAGCCCTGGGGATGAGGGTGGTACTTTCTGAAGGATGTTCCAAATGGGCTGCTGGACCAGGGAACCCGGGGAGACTGCAGCAAGCTCCTATTGTCTGAGAAATCAATAAGAACCTAAGTCAACACATTCTCAGGTCTACTTTTCCTGCCTGCTGGGGCCAAGGAGGGTAAGGAAAAAAACTGACCCGTCCTTAAGTACCCAAAGGTAACAAGAGATTTTTCTTGCTTCCCTGATGCTAAAAACTCCCACCCTACCCCGCTGCCAGGCACCTCCAGAGATATTCCTGAGGCTAGGAAGGAGGTCTCTCCCCTGAGGGACCTGAAGAGGAGGACATGGAAGCCTTTCAGGCAGAGCCAACCCCATTGCACTGTTGTAAGTACTCAGACTTGGTTGGAGCAAGGGTGAGTGGAACTCGAGGTGTAAAGAAAGTCCTGGCCCAGGAGGGGCTGGAAGCCCACCATGAGCTGTGCTTCTTCTCTATTCTATCACCCAAGGTGGGTGCTGGCAGGATGTGGGGATTAGGTGAACAACTGTGGGGGAGAAGTCTCTCCACCAAATCACAACTACAGGAATCTGCCACATAGCAGGACTCACTGTCTGCCACATAGCAGGACTCACTGTCAAGGTACAAAGCTGCACACCAGACAGGCTAAGGAGCCTCCAAGAACTGACTCACCTGAGCTCCCGTGTGACCACCTCAGCCAAGCTCCTCACATAACAGACCCAGAAGCCCCTGGCCCCTATCCTTGCAGAGGTCCTCTGAGACTCTCTTTCTTATTCCACCTGTTTCAGGAGCAACAGAATCAAGGGTTCTAGGCTCAGGTAGACAGGTTATAAACTCAGCCCTAGACCTGAGGCCTTGACAACAACAGATAACCACTAGTTAGAGTTGGCCGGGTGGTGGGGGTCCCTTCTTCTGTCCCTGCCTTCTTAGTCAGTGCAGGCAGAGAGGACACCCAAAACTAGACTCTACACAATGCCTGGGACACTAAAGCAAAGAGCCAACTGCTGTCTGCACTTCTGAGCTTGGCCAGAGGCAGCTGCACTCACCTGTAGGAGGTGAATCAGAAGCCCAGCCGAGCTGCTATTTTGTCTTCCTCACTGTTCCAGGCTCACACTGACCTCAGCACTTTCACCCACCTTCTTCCCGCCTCCTTCAGTCACCCAGACCTAGAAGGAAGTCATCCCAGTCCTGGTGGCTCCTGGCTCAGTCACCCATGTGGTCCAGCAGAAAAAGTCCCCTCACCAACTCCGAGAAGGGAAGGAAGGCATCCAGGCCCCGTGATGTTTATCACTTGTGCATGGAGACCTGGGTCCTAGCATCCCCTTGGCAGGATGCCCCTGTGGCAGACCTGGGTACCACCCAGGCTGGCTCTGGGTGATTCGGCCTCTTGGCTGGCAGCTCCAAGACAGGCTGGCTTTCTGATTCTCATTCCCAATCTCCTTCCAAGGTCCTGGTTACCTCAGGCTCATTCTAGCTGCCTCTCATTCTGCATCATCTTCAAGACTCTTCTGGCAGCCACTAACCCAAAGCCCCGCTCACTAAGCAGGGAAGGAGGCCTTGGCAGGAGAACTGGGCAGGCCAAGCTGGCATACTCACTGTGCTGCGTTTGCCCTGATGGGGCATCCATAGCTCAGCCTGCTTGAAGAGCATGGCGCAGAGCCTCAGGGACAAGCAATCGGCTACGGTAACACCCAACTCAAAAAGAGAGGGAGAGACAGAACAGAGAGAAGGGGAGAGCAGAGAGGAAGCAGGAGAGAAGAGGGGAGGGGAGAGGCGGGAGTACGTGTGAGGGGGGAGCCAGTGCTGCAGAGAATCGAGCACAGCACAGACGAGCTTCAATCTGCTGATTAATTCAGCCTATTTCCAGTCACGCTGAAGATCCAGGGAGGAGGAGGAGGAGGAGGAGGCTTTGGCAACAGCAGCCCTGGGAGGGAGGGATCGAGGGAGGGAGGGATCGAGGGAGGGAGGGAGAATGGAGGGGGTGAGAAAGGAGGGCTGAGAGGAGCAAGTATGATGCTCCACCAGATGTCCGGGAGGTTGACCCTTCTTCAGAGGACGCCACTGCGGTGAGCGATGTGCAGCAAGAGGATGGATGGACGGACAGAGGGACAGATGGACAGACAGGAGAAATGGCTAAGGGCCACTGCTGGTACCCAGAAGTACCGTGGGGGACATAAATATTGACTCTCTCCCGGGACTACCTGTCCACTGCCCCCAGGAGGCTGGACGAGGTTAGTTAGCCCCACTGGGGTTGAGTCCCTCATCCAAGGCAGCTCCCTGTCACTCAGGGCAGGGAGCCCAGCCAACAGCAGCTCTTTCCTGAAAGCTGCAGGAAGGAGGGAGGGAACTGGGGCCTTATGAATAGCAGCTCCAAGGAGGGGAGGATGGGCTACTGAGAAAGCTCCAGGAGGGGCTTCCAGCGGGGAAGGGCCAGGGACTCAGAAGCAGGCAGAAGCGTGAACCCAGCCACAGAGGGCAGAGCCAGCCTTGGAGGGCTGACACTTTCCCTCACCATGCGGAGAAAGAAGCACTGTATTCAGACTCCCTTGCCTGAGGGCTGCTGGGCACCCCAGGCCTCATCTCCCAGGCAGAAAGAGGAGGACAATTATCTGGGGCTCCCACCTTAGCACTTCCTGGAGCATCAAGCAGGGGCTGGGCGACTGAGGACTCCAGAAACGTCATTCTGGGACCCCAGTTTGATAAAAGGAAAGCTCTCAGCACGGGCCCTCTGGGTGAAGGAGGGGCCGTGGCACTCGAGGGGAATGGGACACTTCTGTGCCTATGGTCAGGCTGTCCTTAGGATGGGGCTACTATACCCCAGGAAGCAGAGACAGGCCACCAGGTCCCATAGCTGGAGAGCAGGCTGGAGACTAAGCACGTTCCCCAGGGCCCCTGGTCTCCTAGACGACACCAACACTAACACCAGCTCTGAGCTGCAGGGAGGGAAGAGCAAGTCTCAGGCCCAAACCAGCCCTTTCTCTCCCCCAGCTTGCTGTGTAGCTCCCTGTGGGGCCCCTGCCAAACACAGCTGAATGGGGACAGAAAGGAGGGGCTAGGTAGCCCAGAGGTTAAGGACAGGAAGTCTCCATGCAGAGCAGGAAAAGGGGGTGGGCAGGGTCAGCTTCTGTACAGCCACTGTGAGGACTGTCAGCTGGAGCTTTTTGTCCGCCTGTCCCCTGCTCCAGAAGGGCCCTGCTCAGGTGGGAACCACAAGTCAGTTGCCGCTCTCCCAGGTCTGTGGCAGGCCCCAGAAGGGACAGCATGGAGAGACTACCCTGGTGCTATGTGGATGCTACTTCAGTCCTGTCCCTCTTGTGTCCTCTTCCCACACCACTCACTTTGTGACGGGAAAGTGGAGCCATGCAGCACAGAGGCAGGGCACCAGCCTGTCCCTGCCACAGCAGGCCCACCACAGACTTCAAGGGAAGCAGAGAATTGGTGGGTCAGGCTGAGAAGGGCACAGGGTGCTGAAGGTCATCCAGCAACAGCCACACGGATCCTGGACCCAGCCCAAGACCCCCAGACCACCTGACTCCCCCCAATCCTACTCCCCCAAGATGCCTTCTACTGTCCTGGGCCACAGGATCACCTTTAGGAACCCAGTATGTAACTCAGAACGTCCTTTCGCAGGTGGAACCCTGCTAGGTCCTATTACTGAATTGCTCATGTCATTGATCCTCAACTAGACTAAAATCCTCTACAAGCCAGGGGCCACCTCCCTAGCACCTAGAGCTCTGCCAGCCCAAAGTCAGCAGTCCCTAAGTAGGGCTGCTGCAGATGGTGATAAGGTTCATCTGTTCAGAAAGAGGACAGAGAAATCCTCCAGGAAAAGTGGCCTGAGAGCTACCTGGCTGGTGCTCTCACAGCTTCTCCCTCAGGCTCAAGGGCAACGCCTCCCCCCTAGATCACAGAACTTTGTTTCTCTATTACACTAGGCACTGGTGTTTCAACAATAGGCTGGAATCAGAGGATAGTACTGCCCTCTGTATTGGGGGCCTTCAGGCCGACTACTGCATTACATAACATCAGAGCCTCTCGGGCCCTTCCTTGGAATTAAGCAGTGCACAACTCTTGTGGCTATACACAGCAGGCTTGCACCCAGACGAAGAGAGAGGCAAATGTAGCTTCCTCTCAGTGCCAATCCCTGCTAGGACAGACTCCTGGAGAGCAGCCAGAGGTGGCTGTGAACAGGAGGCTGAATGCACCTGCTGTGAGTTCAAGTCCACAAGCCTGTTGCACAGCTGGTCCAGAGGCACAGGAAACCTGGAGCTGAACAGGCAGCAGTAGGCCAGGTGCCACCAGAAGCCCAGAGAGGGAACCCACAGCTCCCTCACCAAACTTCCCTAGGCTCTCTTTGGCAGGAAGATCACTGTTCCAGAAGTTCAAGTCAACAAATATTTACTCAGCCCTTCCTACACAGCAAGCTCTGTGCTGGGACATTGAGATGTGGTGGGAGAGACGAGATAACTTCAGTGGATATAGGGAGCATGATGGTGGAGGCATCATGAAAGCTGCGAGCTGGGACCTCTCAAGAGGAAGGAGGACTTATCTGAAGAAGGTGACACTCAACTGGGCCTTGAAGAGCAGAAGAATTTTGCTGGGAAAAAGATGAGGGCGTTTTAGAGGGACCAGGCTCAACATGGTGTATGTGCTTCAACTCTGAAGCACTCAGAATGACTAAAGGTAAAGTCAAGGCAGGGAGTGACGCTGAGCTGATGGGTGGAACAGAGAGGAGGCTTTGTTCACAAGGTAGGCTGGAGTGGGGGGCGCAGAGCCACAGCTAGTTTTCACTAGCTTGGGTGGATGGAAGCTGGGAGCAGAAACAGAGGCCCCTCAGGAGGTATGCAGAAGCCAGGCCAGAGACACAATGACTATAGATAAACACACAAACAAGGCATGGAAGTAGAGAGGGAACTATTGTTAGGGAGGGAAGGGATAAGGAGGAGGAGGTTCATGAGAGGGTCATGGGGGAGGTGAACATGAGCAGCGTACAATGAAATATACATATGGAACTGTCAATAATGAGACCCCTTAAGTTATACACTAAAAATTACTAATAAAATAAGATTACTATGAAAAAATAATACAAAAATTTTTTCTCCCATTAAAAAAAAAGCTAGGCACGGTGGCTCACACTTGTAATCCCAGTGACTCCAGAGGTAGAAGCAGAAGTATTATGAGTTTGAGGCCAGAGGCAGCCTGCGTAACGTAGTGAGACCCTCCCTGATTCAAGATAAGAAATTTAAAAATGGGCCCAGGGGTGCGCCCAGCTGCAAAGCATTTGCAAAATATGTGCAAGGCCCTGGGTTCAACCTTCAAGTACCACAAAGTACCACAATAAATAAATAAATACAGAGAGAGAGAGAGAGAAGAGGACTCCCTCAGGGGCAGTCTTTGCCATAGAGAGGAACATTCTGCCTGGTATATCTACCTCCACCCAAAGACAGTGCACCTGGAGATGGGGCCAACGTTACAGACAGCTAGGGCCGCCTGGCTGCACACTCCAGCTGATTAAGCAGCTGCATTTGGAGTCTGCTTCATCAGACCAAGCCCTAACCACAGACAGGGTGCCCAACAGTCCTCAGCATGGCTGGGCAGGCTGGGGCACAGCCCTTGCAAAGAGCAAGCAAACTAAATTACACACCCCTGGGCAAGAAGTGGGAGACGGGCTCAGGGCCAAACCCAAATCAGAAAGCCCGCTGCCCTGCAGTTGTTAACTGGTCCACGCTTCACCCTACATCCTTGCCAGCCGGGCAGCACTGTCCTCTCAGAAGGGGTCATGGTCACAGCCCCCAAGCTCAGAGCCACTCCCCTCTCTCACTTCCTTCTAAAGCCCCAGATAAGAACCTCCAGCAAACCCAGGAGGGGAGAGTCCAACAGAGACACCCCAAAGACAGCCATATGGCAAAAGAACAGGGCCCACCAGATGCTTCTCCTTCAGGTCCATGGGCCCACAGTACTTCAGGCATGCCCAGATGAATGAGGTCACCCCCAGAAGGAAGGTGCTTCCCCAACATGGACAAACCCCAGCGAGTCTGTCTCAGTCACAGCATCTGGGGAAAAAGAAGAAACACATAGCCTAAGTCAGGGTGCAGGACCCGGCGACTATGGTGCAACCCGGCAGTCTCCTCTGAGCCACAGGGCAGAATGGGGCAAAGAACTGGTCCCACTGACCACCAGTGCCTCACTGGCCTATCCTACAGCACCACCACCCCACGCAGTCAGCTTTGGGTGAGTTCCACTCTGGGAAACAAGGAGCAAGAGGGTGCCAGGGAGGACTCTGCAGGGCGCACGCTTTCTCTTTCGCCTTTCACCATCAGAGGCGTACTGTGTGCAGTTCCCTGCGTAATCCATCGATCACTGACTTTCAGCAGACAGGAAAAGCTGTGGCCTATCAGCATGTCTCTCAAATTAGGGTTAAGGTTAGCATGAAGGTCACCTGGAATCTAGATGTAACTCGACTAAAAAGGGAGCAGGAGGTAGACCACAAGGGAAGACAGAAGAAGAGACAAGCTTGGGGGGGGGGGGGCCACTGCCAGCCACCCGGAGCAGACACCCTCTCTTTCCATTTGCTGGGAAATAAGTGTCACGCTCGGCAGCACACAGAGGCCCCTGGGCCCACGCCTCTCGTGCGGATGACAGCAGTGCTCCACTGGCACCTGGGCAGAGGTCTGTGAGCATGGGCAAGCCATTCTGACAACCAGCTTAACAAAAGCAGCCAGTTATCTGGAAAATGAAGATTAGCCCAGAGGCTGGGGTATAGCTCAGTGACACAGTGTGTGCTTAGCAGGCACAAGGCTCTAGGTTTGATCCTGAGTGCAAAATAAAATAACATGAAATATTAGCCCAACCTCACCTCCCACCCCCAACCCCATCACACAAGCCCAGACCCTCACCCTTGCCATTCTGGCAGCCAGTACAGCCCTCAGGGGCTCAAATCAGGGCATGTTTGGATAAAGAGTGGCACTGAGTAACATGCTTTGGTGCCAGGTGACTCCACTTGGTGAAAGCACTAACCTGCTGACAAGGGCAGTTCTTTCTGGGGCCCACAGCAAGCCTTGTTAGGAGGAGCTAGTCAGAAGCCCAGGAGAGCTGACCTAGAAAAGAGCTGTCTAGAAACAATAAAAGACGCTGTGTCCAGGAGGCCAGCCAGGAGGCCCAGGTCTGCAGCTACCAACACCACTCCAAAATCCCACCTGATTCCTCCAAGCGGCACCCATGCTGATGTCACCAGCTGGGATGCCAAGTTTCTCTCTCCCTACCCTTGTCTTTCGGGCCAGGACCTTCATAGCTGAGCCAGCCCCACAGAGTCAGAGAAGGACAGTGACGCTGGAAGTGGCCTTGCAAAGCAGTGACATTTGGTCTTTGGCAGCCAACTGAAATGGGATCCTGAGAGGCCAAATCTCTCCTCCCCAAGGCCACTCTCTGACTCAGGCTGACTGAGCCCTGTTTACAGCTATGACTGAGGTCCCCATGACACCCCAAGCCAGAAGGGACTGGATGAGGTAGCCACCACACAGGGAAAGGCACCAGAAGCCAGATGGGGATTGTGCCTGTTAACTTCCTCTGCCAACACAAGAGTGAAATAACTCTGTGGCCAGCTGGAACCACAGCAGTGCAGAGGGCAGCCAGGAACATGACATTTTTTTAAGACTCTCTGTTTTCTCATCATTCCATACATGGGATTCTGGGAGAGAGCTGTTCTTAACAGTCTGACCTGATACCAGGAGCAGAATCCTTAAAGGGCCAGTCCTGCATATGGCCCACTGTGACTAAAAGCACAGGCTTTAAAGCTACTTTAAAGCTAAATATCACTGGGTTCAAATCCTGGCTCCAACATGTATCAAATGCCAAATGATCTTGGCAAATTATTTGTCCCTCTGAGCTCCTACATCCTCGTTCTTAGAATGGAAAAAGCAATACCTATTCCACAGAAATGCTACAAGAATTGTGTAAAATAGTATATGCAGGGGACCTAGTACATTACTGGGCACATAGTAAGTGCTCAATAAATAGCTGGTATTACTATCATTAGCAAACAAGTGCCACCTAGGTCATGAATAAGGACAAAAAAGTAAGGGAGAAGGAAAAGAAATGGAAGGCATAAAGACTGAAAAGAAATAAGTACAACTGTCTGTATTTGCAGACTAGATCATATAGTTCCCAGAAAATCCTAAAGAATCTATAAGTAAGATACAAAAACCAAGAAGGGTACAAGATTAGCTAGGCACAGTGGCTCAGGCCTGTAATCCCAGCAACTCAGGATGCAGAGGGAGGAGAATTGCGAGTCTGAAGCCAGAGACAGCCTGCATAACTTAGTGAGACCCTGTTTCAAGATAAAAAATTAAAAATGGACTAGGGGTTTGACCCCCAAGTACAGAAAAAAAATGGTACAAGATTATAAGGTACAACGTCAAAATACAAATGTAAATTATATTTTTATGTACTAAATAATAATGAAATACTAGAAAACAAAATTTAAATAATAGTACAGAAATAAAACACTCAGGGATGACTTTAATAAAAACATATACAAGACTTGCATAAAGAAGACCTACATAAATGGAGCAATATACTATGTTCATGGATTGGAAGACTCAATATTAAAATGTTAATTATCTCTGAATTTATCTATAGATTTAATACAATCTCAATCAGAGGACCAGCTGGCACTTTTGTAGACATTGAAAAGCTGATTCTAAGATCTATGTGGAAAGGTAAAGGACCTAGAACATGCAAAGCAATTTTGAAAAAGAAAAACAAAGTTAGAGGACTTACACTACCTAATTTCAAGATTTAACATATAGCTACAGTAATTAAAACATGTGGTACTGGTGTAAGAAGAGGCCTACAAATCAGACAGAACATAGAGTCCAGAAATGGCCTCAAAATGAATCATGACCTTTACCTCTTCCCCTGCACAAAGGTTAACTCAAAATGGACAGTCATGGTGGCACCCACCTGTAAGTCCAGCACTAAGGAGGATCATCAGTTCAGTGCCAGCCTGGGCTACAGAGCAAGTTCCAGGCCAGTGTGGACTACATAGTGAGACCCTGTCTCAAAAAACAAAGAAATCAATAACAACAAAAAGATGTCATAAAAAGTTAAAAAGCAAATGTAGACTAGGAGAAAATACTAATAATACATATATCTGACTTATGACTAGAATAATGTATATGGCTCAATAATAAGACAAACAATCCAACTTCTTTTTGGGGGGCAGTACTGGGGGGTTGAACACAGGGTCTTGCACATGACTTGCAAGTGCTCTACCACTGAGCTGCATCCCCAGCCCATTTTTTATTTTTTATCTTGAGACAGGGTCTCGCTAAGATGCCTCTGGCCTCAAATTTGTGATCCTCCTGCCTGTGCCTCTGGAGTTGCTGGGATTACAGTCATGCTCCACCATGCCTGGCACAACCAACTTTTTGTGTGTGTGTGTGGAGCTGGGGATTGAACCAATGGCCTCATATACTCTACCACTGAGCTACATCCCCAGCTCCAATAACTTAATTTTTTAAACTGGCAAAAATCTAGACACATGCTTCACAAATCAAGATATATGTAGAGAGCCAATGTGCATATGAAAAGATGATCAGCACCATCAATCATTAGGGAAATATAAAATTAAAACCTGTGAAACAGAGAGACCCTGTCTCAAAATAAAAATTGGTCAGTGGTGAGCTCTTGCTTAGCATGCTCAAGGCCTTGGGTTCAATCCCCCTCTACTGAGGGGGAAAAAAACAGTAGGATGGCAATATATACCCAGTAGAATGGCTAAAAGGAAAAGACCAACAAAATACCTAGAGTTGGTGAGATCTGAAGGCATAAATTGTTAGTGGGAACATTACATAGTATGACCACTCTGGAAAACATTTAGCAGTTTCTTACTAAGTATGTGATCCAGCAATGAAAACATGTCCTGGAAACAACAGCTTCATTCAAAACAGCGAAAACCCCAAAACAGTCTAAATGTCCAGTCTCTGGAGAATGGCCCAACAAATTGTAGTCTATCTACACAGTGGAATTCTACCCTGCAATAAAAGACAATGAAGTACTAATACATACAGTGACATAGCTGGATCTCAAAAACATCTGGTGAGTGAAAGGAGACAGACACAAAAGACTGCCTAGTGCATGAGTCCATGTAAAATTTAAAACAAGCAAAACTAGCAGGGCATGGTGGCCCACACCTCTAATCCCAGCACATGGGAGGCTGAGGCAGTTCCAGGCCAGCCTGGGCTACACAAGACCCTGTGTAGCCAAAACAAAAAACCCAGAACAAAACAAAACAAAATAAAACAAAGAACAGGCAAAACTAACCTGTAGTGACAGCCAGCAGAACAGAGGCTGCCTGGGGGCAGGGAATGACCACAGAGACCATGGAGACCTTTTGTTCAATCTCTGGATTATAAGCGGCATTTACATCTGTATATGCATTTGGTGGGCTGAGATTTAGCTCAGTTGGTAGAGCACTGCCCTCCAGTCTGTGAGGTTCTGGGTTTCATTCCCTGCACCACAAAAATGGGAGAAGTATGTGGCAATCGACTCCTGAGACAATCAGCCACTGAAAGCCCTATGAGGGTCAGACACGAATCAATGGCACCTAACAATAACATATTTGTCCAAATTCTTCACTACATTTAAATAGGTGCATTTTACTATGTATAAATTTTGCCTCCCAGAGGTTTTTTTTTTTTTTTTTTTTTTTTTTTTTTGCTGTACTAGGGGGCAGAACTCAGGGCCTCGCACATACTTTGCAAGTGCTCTGCCACTGAGCTGCATCCCCGGTCCCCCTTTTTTATATTTTTTAAATTGAGACAGGATCTCACTAAATTACTCAGGGTGCCTCTGGCCTCCAAGCTACAATCCTCCTGCCTCTGCCTCCCAAGACAGAGATGATTTTTAAAAAGTAATGTAGAATCTGAGATCCAACTAAATTAGTTTGACCAACTTATAAAATACCTAGTGTATGGAAGATCTAGGAGGATATAAAAGAGAAGGAAGTGGCAATGAAGGAAACAAAAATTTACCAAGTACCTGTGTAGCCCATGTGTTAAAGGCTTTGGCTCCAGCCTGTGGAACTAGTGGGAGGTGGTGGAACTTTTAGGAGGTGGAATTTGGTGAGAGGAAGTAAGGTCATTGCCAGGCATGTCATTAAAGGGAATGTTGGGACCCTGGCTAGGGAATATTGGGACCCTGGCTGTGCTCTCTTTCCCTGCTTCCCAGCTGCCATGAGGCCAGCAGCCTCCCTCATCACAAGCTTCTGCTATGATGTACTATGCTGCCACAAACCTGAGGCTCCATGGCCAAGCAACCATAGACTGAAACCTGTGAAGCCATCAGCCAAAATACACCTTCTCTCCTTTTAAATTGGTTATCTTAGGAGTTTGTGACAACAACTAACCCACTAAGCAACTGCATATGCTTAATAGCAGAGTGTAAGGAATGGCTCTGTTTTCCAAGTATCAGATAAGGTCTCTTCCCCAGAGAAATTTATTTTTTGTTTGGTTGGTTTTGCTTTTGTTTTTTCAAGACAAGGTCTCACTATGTTGCCCAGGTTGGCCTCAAACTGTGATCCTCCTGCCTCAGCCTCTTGAGTAGCTGGGTTTACAGGCACATGCCCTAGGAGATTTCTAATACAGCCAATTTGGGACTATTCAGAAAAAGGATAACTAAATTCAAGTTGGCACTGGAGTACTAAAGAGCAATTACAAACAATAGGTGCTTCAGGGAGTGTTCACTCAGAACTAGAGGGCCAGGGAAGACCTGGAGGAAGCAAAGAGGAGCTGAGTTTAGGAGGGAGGAGGGGAGGAACAGCATCCAGGTAAGAACTACAAGTCCCAACAAAGACACACAGAAGAAAGGCATGTAGCCTTTTTGGAAGACTGTGATCTGCTCTGTTTGTAAGAGCAGAAATTCTGAGGAAGTGGAGAAGGAAGAGATGGCCGAGCACATAGGACAGGAGTCAGGGGCCAACATGGAGCAGCCCTGAAAGCCAGATCCACAAGGCCCTGAGGAGTCACTGATGGTTTCTGAGGAGGTCCCAGTATTTTAGGAGGGTAGAGAATGGATCAGAGTGAGAAGGGAAAGAAATGATAGGCAGAAGAGTTAGAAGAAAATTACGATAATCCTGGATTGCTATGACAAGTAGCTAGCCTAATGCAGCAATAGTAAGCCATGAAAACAAAGAACAGATGCTTCCTGCTGCAGAGCTTAGAACCAAGGCCAAAAAGAATGCAACTCAGGCATCGGAGGCAGGAGGATGGCAGGTTCGAGGCCAGAGACAGCCTGTGTAATTTAGTGAGACCCTGTCACAAAATAAAAAATTAAAAATGGGCTAGGGGTGCAGCAGCTGGGGGTGCAGGCCAATGGTGGAGCACTTGCAAAGTATGTCCAAGGCCCTGGGTTCAACTCCCAAGTACTGCAAAAATAAATAAATAAGTCAGTTGGGGGCTGAGGTTCCTATTGAGAGTGAGTGGGGAGGTGGCTAGCATTCTAATCCCTTCCAATACAATCCTCATTGGCTGGGCTTGCCTTCTAGCCTAGTTCAACACTCCAAAACACAATTTAGTGGGTCTGTATTCATTTGAGGGCTGGGGTTTAGCACAGTTGGTAGAACACCGGTCTGTGCTCTCTAAGGGCCCCAATTCCATCCCCAGTGCCACATAAATGGAAGCAGTCCAGGGAAATCCACTCCCAAAGCAATCCTGAAACAATCAGCCACTGAACACCCTGTGAGGGTTGCGATGAGTCAGAGCCAACAAACGTATTCAGTTGAAGAACAGTGACCAAAGGGAATTAACTGATACATCAATGCTAAAAGGGAGGGAGGTTTTTCTTTAATTTAATTAGTTTATTTATTTATTTTTGTGATACTGGGGGATTGAACCAAGGACCTCACATTTGTTTTTGCAACTGCTCCACCATTGGGCTGCACCCCTAGCCCATTTTTTGCTTTTCATTTTGAGACAGTATCTTGCTAAGTTACACAGGCTGCCTTTGGCCTTGAACTTGTGATCTTCTTGTCTCTGCCTCCCAAGTCACTGGGATTGCAAGTGTGTCCCACAGTGCCGGACAAGGTTTTTTATTTTTTATTTTTATTTTTTTATATATTATTTTATTTAATTTTATTTTTGGAACAGGGTCTCGCTATGCAGCCAGGCTGGTCTAGACCTCACTATGTAGACCAGGTTGGCCTCAAACTTGTGTCAATCCTCCAGCTTCGGCCTCCTGAGGGCTGAGATTTCCAGGTGTGCACCATCCCACCTGGTTTGGAGGGAAGTTTGTAATAGCAAGCCCCAGGATTCTATCCGTGGTGGCATTCTGGGCAATATTTTTATCAATGACTTGGGTGAGGAAACAGATGGACAGCATAAACTTGGAAAGGACATCAAAGTCAAGATCCAAGAAGATCTCAACAGGCTAAAATAATGAGCCAAATCCAACAGGCTCAACGTAACAGGGAAAAAATATTAAGCCCTCACACCAGGCTCAAAAAACACTGTGTTAGACTCCCATAAATGGCTGAGTTAAATACAATTTCAATACATGAGCATGACCATTCAAAGTTCATTAACATTCAGGCTACATTAACAAACAGGTCTTGTCCCCAACAAGAGACGGATAAGTCTGACTTCTGTACATTGCAGAGCACACCTGGAATTTTGTTCAGTTATACAGAACACATTTAAAGACTTCGTCAAAACTGAAAGGCTTCCAGGGAGTAGTAGCCAGCTGCAGGAACTATGGTATGAGAAATGGTATAAAGAACTGAAGACATGGGCTGAGCGCAGTGGCGCATGCCTGTAATCCCAGCGACTCAGGAGGCAGAGGCAGGAGGATCCCAAGTTCGAGACCAGAGGCAATATGCGTAATTTAGTGAGACTCTGTCTCAAAAAGTAAAAAACTGGACTGGGAATGCAGCCCAGTGGTACAGCACTGGCAAAGTATGCAAGCGCAAGGCCCTGGGTTCAACTCCCAGTACCATGAAAAAAAAAAAAAAAGAACTGAAGACACTTAACCGTACACCAAAAGCACTCATTGGCTGAGAGCAGGGCTAGAAAGGTATGATGCTACCAAACCAAAGGTCAAGGGCCAGGCTTACTCTAGGAAGCCCCTAAGGAGAACCTAGGACCAGGAGGAGCTGGCCATAAGATACAGATTCACACTCAGTATGAGCAATATTTTTCTACATAATTAGAACTACATGATTAGAACTACTTCCCTGTGAAGTAGTAAGTTCCCCATTACTATAGGGAACCAAGCAAGGGGCTGAATTAATACATTAGGTAGAGGGAATAACAGAGATGACATTTTATGCTTTTTCTAATCCTGAGAAACTATGAAAGCAAGAAATCCAGTAGCTCCTATATATAAAAAGATGCTCAAGTCCACTCATAAGAGATATTCAAATTCGATTACCCCAAGAGAACAAAATTGGAAGATTTTCAGCACCTGACGTCAAGGCCTATAAAGCAACAGGAATCAAGGCAGTGTGGTATTGGCTTGGTATTTCAGAGTACAGAAATAGATACCGACATATACGGACAATCAATTTTTAAGAAAAGTACAAAGACAGTTCAGTGGAGAAAGGAGAGTCATTTCAACAAATGGAGATGGAACAATTGAAAACTCAGATGGAAAACAAAACAAAAACAGCAACAAAAACTTTGGAAATACAGCTTGTACCATACACAAAAATTAACTAAAAAAATAGTGATAGGATAAGATTTATTATATTATATTTTATTTTTTTAGACAGGGTCTTACTACATACTTGCGCTTGCATGCTCTGCAAGTGCTGGACCACTGAGCTGTACCTCCAGCCCTTTTTTTTTTTTTTTTAACTTTTTGAGACAGCATCTAAGTTACACAGGCTGCCTCTGGTCTCGAACTTGCGATCCTCCTGTCTCCGCCTCCGAGCCACTGGGATTACAGGCCTGCTCCCAGGTCAGCTTTGAACTCACTACATAGCCCAGGCTGGCCTAAAACTCAGGATCCTGTGCTGGAATTACAGGTGTGTACTACTACTTCTACTTGAGAATTTTTATTATATACTTTTATACCTTAATTTTTGCCATTTGATTTTCTAACTATATGACTTTTTAAAAAAAGATCAGCATCTTCTCACTTTCAAGTATATGCACAAAACACATGAAAACAAGACTTAAACAATTTACTCACCCATGTACATCGTGGTATTATTCACTTACAACTGCCAAAAAGTAGAAGCAACTCCAGTGTCCACAGATAGATGAATGGATAAACAAAATGTAATGTACCCCTATCATGAAATATAACTCCATCTTAAGAAAGAAATTCTGACACATGTGCAATGTGGATGGATCTTGAAGATATTATGCTAAATGAAATGAGCAGTCACAACGGGACAAATAGTGTATGATTCCTCCTATGTGAGCATTCTATAGTATTCAAAATCATACACAGAAAGTAGAAATGGTGGTTGCCAAGTGGTAGGAACAGGGAGGGAATGGGGAGTCAGTGTATAATGGAGACACAGTTTCAGTTTGGGAAAATGAGAAAGTTCTGAAGATGGATGATAGTGATGGTTGCATAGCAATGCAAAGGTACTTAATGCTACAGAGCTGGTTAAAATGATAAACTTTATGCTATGTATATTTCATCACAATAAAAAAATTTAGCAAACTTCTGATTCTGATTTTGCAATAAGCTCTACCTAACATCACCAAGCCTGTAGCCATAGCCATGTGGCATCTGATCCCGTCAGATCTTGGAAGCTAAGCAGGGTTGGGTCTGGTTAGTACTTGGATGGGAGATGGCCTGGGAACATCAGGTGCTGTAGGCTTGGGAGACGGACTCAGCAACCCACTCCCAAAAATCAGTCTGCCACTGAAAACCCAATGAACAGCAGAGAAGTACTGACAATAGTGTTTTGCCTGTTGTACAAAGGGTCGCTATGAGTCGGATACCGACTCAACAGCACCTAACAACAACAACAACATCACCAAATATATTCCCCTTAGGGTTCCCTGTTAGCTAAAGGTAAGGTTAATGTGCTTGGAGTCCACCTTTGAGTCTCTCTCCAGTACATCTTTCCAATATTCCCAGTAGTTTTCCATTCACTTCCCTGAAAAGGAAGACTGGTATCACCAGTGTCTTATTCAAGAGAATCCTGAAGTTATGAAAACTGAGACTGTATAATTACACTGAAATTTCTGGTTTCCCAAATGCTATTCTAAATAATTCAAAGTTCTCCTTTCTTGGGCAAACTCTACTCACAGCCATCACCACCATCATCACTTTCGGCCTTTGGAGCTAGCAAAACTCAAAGCAATCCTCTGGGTCCTGTGGTACACACCTATGATCCCAGAGACTCAGGAGGCTGACACAGTAGGATCTCAAGTTCAAGGCTAGAGGCAGCCTGTGCAAATCAGCAAGATCTTATCTCAAAATAAAAAAAAAAATTTTAAAAGGGGCTGGGGATGTGGCTCAGGGTTGAACACTTGCCTAGGATGAGAGCTGCCTTTGATTTAACACCTGGATACAAAATAAACAAACACCCAAAAACAAAAACAAAAACCCTCTTAAGGCAATCAGTGTGAGATTTGCCAGGTCTTTTTCTTTTTTTTGGCGGTACGTGGGGGTTGAACCCAGGGCCTCATGCCTGCATGCTTTGCAAGTGCTGTACCACTGAGCTGTACCCCTAGCCCAGTTTTATACTTTTTATTTTGAGACAGGGTCTCACTAAATTACGCAGGCTGCCTCTGGTCTCGAGCTTTCGATCCTCCCACCTCTGCCTACCGAGTGGCTGGGCTTTGCCAGGCCTTATGTGGCATCAAGACTGGGTCAAAACCTGGCCCTTAACCTACTTGCCACGCCACGTGACCCTACTGTTTACTACTGTCTGCTCAGCCACAGGCAAAGCTGACTATTATACAAACCCCTGATCATCAAACCACTAACTGGGACTGGCAGGACCTTTCGGAAGAAGAACATTATTGTCTCAGCAGTGGCCTAACCTTTAGTTCACCTGTGCTGCTGTAAACAAAGCCAGGCCTGCTTGGGAACTAAGATCTAAACAATATTTTTAAAAAGAACCCATATTTTCCCCCACAAAAGACATGATGGTTAAAACAAGACAAAACACAGACACACATTTACCAGCGGGTGCCACGCCCAGTGCTGAGCCTTCCTACTTGAACACCAGTAATGGACTTCAAGGCCCTGTGTCTAACTCACTGATACGGTAAGAGCTCATACCTGACTGGCCAGGTCAGGTTAAACAAAGCCTTGGGTGCAGGCACAATTCACATTACTGCTTCTCCCTCTTCCTACAGAAATTGTTTCTGGAGCCCAATGTAAGAGAAAAGAATAAGGAGGAACCCAAGGATTGTGACCTTCGTTTCTCATTTGTTCTACAGGAGTTAGGATTTCCAAAAGGCTGATTCTCCACACTGGGAGCTGGCACACCCTTCAAACTTCTCAAAATAGAATGTGAAGTGCTTTCTGTTTTCTTCCATTTCACTGCATAGCCCTGCCTCTCCTGGTTTAATCTTCTGAAGTCCAGCAGGCACAGAGTGGGGAGGGTTGATGGTGGTTCAAGGGCAGTTAACTTTCAAATGATATTGTTGTTAGGTGCCATGCAGTCGGGTCTGACTCAGCAACCCTCATAGGGTTGTTTTGTTTTGTTTTGTTTTGTTTTGTTGTACTGGGGGTTGAACCCAGGGCCTCGCACTTGCATGCTTTGCAAGTGCTGGACCACTGGGCTGCGCCCCCAGCCCATTTTTTTTTACTCTTTTGAGACAGGGTCTCACTAAGTTATGCAGACTGCCCCTGGTCTCAAACTTGCGATCCTCCTGCTTCTGCCTCCCCAGCCACTGGGAGATTCTCCTGCCTCCGCCTCCCAAGCCACTGGAATTACAGGCCTGCGCCACTGCAACCAACTCCTCATAGGGTTCTTAATGGCTGATTGTTTCAGGATTGTTTGGGGAGTGGATTACCACGTCCTTCTGTTTTTGCGGTGTTGGGGATTGAACCCAGGTCCTCAGAGAGTGCAGAGCAGCCTTCTACCAAGTGAGCTAAACCCCAGCCCTTCAAATTATATAGGAGCTAGTTATGAAAAGGGGGCTGGGGTTTGTTTCATACCTCACCTCTCCGTTCAATGCATGACTCCCCAGTATCCCTGTTTGTAGCTCTGACAGAGAGAACCAGTGAGTAAGGAAGTTAGAGCTAGTAAGGCAGGTGAAGTAAGACTGCAGAGTATTTGTGGATTTTTTTCTGAATGTGTTATCTCCTGTTGCAGGGTTAACAATGATCTACGTACTGGAGTGTTCTAATATTTACAGTGATTTTCAAACTATGTTATTCCACCAATCACTTCATTTGACTTTTTAGATAATGAACTTTACCTGTGCCACTGCTTTAAAAGAATTTTTTAAACTAGCTTTTTGTTTATTTGTTTGTTTGTTTGTTTGAAGACAGGGTCTCATTATGAAGCCCAGGCTGGCCTCAAAATTGAGATCCTCCTGTCTCAGTCTTCCAAGGGCTAGGACCACAGGTGTAGGCCACCACACTGGACCTTAAACTACCCTTTTAAGATACTAAAATAAGCTCTTCTTTTGCCATCACCCTGGTATTTCTTTTTCCTTCAGAAGTTCTCAACTTTCTTCTGCCTCCACACTGTCCTTATACCCTATTAGAGATAGTAATATCTCTAATGACAGTATAATAGTTCCCAAGAAAAACAGGAAGAGGAGATTCCTGACTTAGAACAAACTGATGCCCCAAAATAGAGACCACAATTTTTTGTTTTGTTTTGTTTTGTTCTGAGACAGAGTCTCACCTTATAACCCACGCTAGCTCAAACTCATTGTCATCCTCCTGCCCCCATTTTCCCAAGTGCTGGGATTACAGGCATGTGCCACTGCACCTGGCTCACTATATACATATATATCACTATAAGAAATCAGCCAGGCCGGGCGTGGTGGCGCACGCCTGTAATCCCAGCGGCTTGGGAGGCGGAGCCAGAAGGATCGCAAATTCGAGCCCACAGGAAGTCTGTATAATTTAGCGAGACCCTGTCTCAAAAAGTAAAGAAAATAAAAAGGGCTGGGGGTGCAGCTCAGTGGTCCAGCACTTGCAGAGCATGCAAGCGCAAGGCCCTGGGTTCAACCTCTAGTACCGGGAAAAAAAAAAAAAAAGAAATCAGCCAATGGACTATAGGGTGGGTGGCTTAAAATGAATAAATGCAAAAATGCATTAAAAACCTAGTAAGAGTGCTGCAGGTAGAGCGTGCCTAGCATGCACAAGGCCCTGGGTTCAATCCCCAGTACCTATCCCTCCAAAAAAAAAAAAAAAAAAAAAAACCTAGAAAGTATTTCATATTATGCTAGGGATCTCACCTACACCGCCTCACTTAATGCTTACAACCACGCTGCAAGAGGGAACTCAGGTTTCTCAAATCATACCTGGGAGACAACTGGTTTTAGTGGATGAAGGACCCAAGAATTTGGATTTAAGGATTCTACTCAGGCTCTAGGTAACCCTGCCCCTGACCCTTTGCCCCTCCATCTGTAAACTTAAGACACCACTTCCAACTCTTAAGAGCACCCAGGGAATGAATGAACTATGACGTTAAAAATGAGGGTCTTGACTAAAGTATGAGAAAATTATCATTCCCTTCAATGCACAAAACCAGGCACCAAAAGGAAAACAACTCAAACCAGTATAGAACTCCCTCCTCTTTTTCCCCCAGGAGCCACAAGAAAGGGTGGGAGGCAGCAGGTGGTGACGCTCCCCTGTAATCCCAGCCCTCGCTGGCAGGATGGTGCATTCCATGCCAGACTAGGCCACATGGCAAGAAGACCCTGTCTCAGGAAAGAGAGAGAGAGAGACAGCTAGATTGGGGGGCGGAGGGGGAGCGGAGGGTGATGAAGCTGCATGTGACCAAATCAATGAGCACACCAAAGTGCAGCCCATAATTACAAGCCAATGAAAGGAGGGCTGGGCTTTGCATCTGACAGTGGGCAGCTCACACCTGGCAAGGGACTTTGAGAACTGGACTTTAGGGACGTGGGGTGGAGGAACAAGAGTGTAGCACCAAAACTGCCCCAGAGGACTTCAAGTACTGTGCTCTGATGGCTGCTTCTGAGGGATCTTAAAACGACTCTAGAAGGGTGCGGGATGGGATGGAGGAAGTAAGCCCCAAACTGCCACATCCCAGCCGTGCAAAGAGAAGCCCCTTGAACCTCCATCCGCGCCTTGACCCCCCTGCCAGCAGAAAGTGCAAGCGGGGGAGGCCACAGTCTTTTTTGGGTTGGGACTCCCCGAGGCCTACAAATACACAACCCTTAGCCCAGGGCCCACCCTCGACAAACGTGGGGCAGGGATTCTTTGTTGGAGAGAACCTTTATTTTGGGCGAGGGACCCCACCGAGGGTCCAAAGCAGGGCCGAGAGCAAAATCTGAGGACGCAAGGGAAGAAAACAGTCAAGACCTGGAAGCAAGGGCTCGACCCTTGACTCCCCCTAAAACGGGATCCCCTGAGGCCATTCTCTGGATGCACACCCCAGACTCTCC
Source organism: Pedetes capensis (assembly GCA_007922755.1). Lineage (NCBI taxonomy): Eukaryota > Metazoa > Chordata > Mammalia > Rodentia > Pedetidae > Pedetes > Pedetes capensis. Next base: position 3,743 of record VMDO01012522.1, on the reverse strand, counting down.
TAGCCTTGGGCAAAAACCCAGAGGACTCGGAAGGCCGGGTCCACGTCCTCTTGCTCCCCACTCTCGGGCCTTTCCGTACTTACCGCGGCCCGAGGGCCGGTCTTCCTCGCCTACGTCCGCTCCCCTCCCAGCCCCCTCCTCACTTCGCTTCCCCTCCTCCGGGGGCCGCGGCCATGTCTGTTACTGGCAGCGCTAGGGGCTTGCCGCCCTTCCTGGACAACAGAGGCGAGGCCACGAGCTAAAGGGTAGGGTTCTGATTGGCTGTCATCTCAGACGGCCGGAGATTTCTGGCTTCTTATTGGCTATGTGGCGTGCAAGGCTGTAGTTGCAACCTCCCCTCTGGGAGCCTGGCGGAATTATGTGATAACATCATTAAGTGATAGTTACTGGAGGGCTCCGAGTCCCTGTCCTTCCTTGGTCCTAACGCTCTGGCGTTTTTCTGCTCCAGAGGCCGCGACCAGAGGCGAGGGCACAGCTTGCTTCCCCCACCCTCCGGGTACTCCAGGGTTCCACCCAGGGCCTTGCCCATACTTTGCGAGTGCCCTAGGACTGGGCTGTACCCCCAGCCCATGTTTTATTATTTTTTTTTTATTTTGAGACCGTCTCGCTAATTTTCCCAAGCTGCCTCTGGAGCTGAATTTGCAATCCTGCTTCAGCGTCCCAGGTCTCCTGGGACTGCACGCGTGTGCCACCGTGCCCGGCTCTGAGGGCACAGCTTTTGCCCCAAATAGCTCTCCTACGAAATTATGTTAAAGATGGGCAGGCGATGACCCCAGTATATCTTTACCGTAATAACCCTTTTGCGGAGCGCATCATCTCTCCTGCTTTCTTCTAAACTCCCTCCTTGTTGCAGGAACAAATGCCTAGAGACAGACGCCTTGCTTTTGGAGTCCCTCAAGACTAATATTGCGTCCAAACCAAAGCTGGAGAATCTGAGGCAATACTGCAATTCCGACCTTAGCTCGGCTGAACTCTAAAGGGAAAAACAAGTTTAAAAAAAAAATTTTTTTTTTTCCTAGATAATTAGAGAAATCGCCTGGGAGACCTCCCTTGGGAAAGAAGAGCAAGCCTGTGTCAGTATTTGCTTCTGTTTTCCCAGAGATCTAGATCTAAGTCTGGAAGACTTGTGGGATTTTTATTTACTTTTTATTTATTTATTTTTATTTTTGTCTGTTTATAAAGTCAGAAAAGGGTCATGTCTGGCCCTGAGAAGAACCCCTTTCCCCATTAGTAAATTTAATCATATATCATAGAATTAAAATCCCTCTCTGTCAGCTGAACAAGCTGTTTTACTACCCAACCAGTTTAAAAAAAAAAAAAAGGCATTTTACTGGTTTAACTATGTTTAATCTAGTTCAGCTGCTGCCTAAGACGATCCTATAGAATCACGTCTCTCCTGAACACAAAAATGTGCGTTATCTGCACAAATAGACAAGTCTAAATCTCTCCATTTGATCTTCGAAGGCTTTCACGAGTTGATTCAGACATATATTTCCAGGCATAACTCCCCACAGGCCAAGCCACTCCTGCAGCCACATAAATTCACCACTAGCTTCACTACCATTTCTTAAACATATTGGAAAGCTGAGCTGGGCATGGTGGCGCATGTCGCACTCAGGAGGCTGAGGCAGGAGGATTGGTGTGAGTTCAAGGCCAGTCTGGTCTACATAGCGAGCTCCAAGATGGCCTGAGCTACACAGTGAGACCCCATCTCAAAAACAAAACAAACAAAAAAAACCCACAAAAACAAAATATGTTGGAGAGCTGGGCATGGCGGGGTAGGCCTATAATCCCAGTGACTCAGGAATCTGAGGCAGGAGGATCATGAATTGGAGGCCAAAGGCAGTTTGAGTAATTTAGCAAGATCCTGTCTCAAAAAAAAAAAAAAAAAAAAAAAAGGAAAGGTGGTTGGGGTTGCAGTTCAGTAGTATAGCATTTGCAAAGTATATTTGATATGCTGGGTTCACACTCCCTGCCCAGTGCTAGGGTTAAAAAAAAATCTAAACCAGATGTGGTGGCTCATGCCTGTAATCCCAGCACAAGGAGGTGAAAGCAAGAGGATTGCAAATTCAAGGTCAGCCTGGGCTACATAGTGAGACCCTGTCTCAAACAAAAATCAAACGAACAAAATATCGGGGAACTTTGCCCAATGATTCCCTGTGCTTTTACGGTTCTTTCCTACTAATAAAGCCAACATTCAAATGCATGCCTATACTAACACACCCTGCACAAACACCTTCCTGAACTTGAACTCATTGAATCTGTCTCTACAGCATAGTGCCTCCATTTCTGCCCTTACAGAACTATGCTTTATATAGTATTGTTATTTGTGGAAGACCTCAATCTCCTTGAGGGCAGCTAACTTATCCTGGCAGATTCCACAGCACCTTACTTGGTGCCTTGTATCCATTAAATATTTGTTGGGCTGTACTAGTCAATTGCCTGTCTTAGTGTTAGATAGCTAGCTTAGACATTAGCAGGTACCATGGAGGAAAAGGGGACTGAAAGCAGCTCCTGCCATTCTGCCATGATGGAGCCATGTGCGTCTCTGAAGACATTGGAAAGACATTTTCAAGTGGGTCCCATATTCTACCCAAGCCTTCAAGTCATTTACAAAACAAAGACCCTAGCCCCCAGTCACACGAGGTGCCCTGAGGTGGGCACCCAGGGCTGATGTCACGTGGGGCATTCCCTAGTTTCAATGAAACTAGAGGGAACATGTGCCCACCCTCTCTTTTTCCCTTCCTCTCTCATCCTCTCCCTTTTTCTCTGTTCTTCTCTCCCCAGTGACCACGTGCACATCTCTCCCTTCTCATGGGCCCACCATCTTCTCTATCTAAGGCACCTTTCCTTTTAAAAACCTGCTTAACTCACCTGTTCTCTGGCTTCTTTGCCTTCCCTTGGGGAATTGAAACTTCCTTATGCTGATTCACCCAGGGAACGCAAGGTTTTTCTAGTTTCCTTTCCAGGTCTACCTAAGCTTCTCCAGGTGCCTCAATTTCCCTGTAATCCTTAAAAGTGTATTATCCTTAATAAGCCTGCAGCCATACCACTGTGGCATTGGATCCCTTCGGAAGCTAAGTAAGGTCGGGCCTGGTTAGTACTTGGATGGGAGACCACCTGGGAACACTAGGTGCTGTAGGCTTGGGAGAAGGACCCCGCAGGCCATTCCCAAAAAACAATCCACCATTGAAAACCTTATGAATAACAGAGAAGCACTAAGAATACCCTTTCGCTTGTTGTACATATAGGATCACTATGAGTCGGACACTGCCCCGACAGCACCTAACAACTTCTTTAATAAACCTATTCTATGCTCTCCATCATATCTGTTTCAGTTCTTTAAAACTTATAGAAGGCAAGATAGGCAATACACTCCATCATATAGGCATTGGAAGAGATTTCCTTAATAGGACCCCAATTGCTCAAGAAATTGCAACAAGAATAGATAAATGGGACCACATGAAATTAAAAAGCTTCTGCATAGCAAAAGAAACAATTAACAGAGTCAAGGAAACCTCCACGGAATGGGAAAAAAATCTTCATATTTTATACATCTGACAAAGGTCTAATTACTAAAATTTATAAAGAAATCAAGGAAAAAAAAAAAAAAAAACCCAATACACAAATGGGCAAAGGAACTGAGTAGACAGTTCTCAAATGAAGAGGTCCATAAAGCCATGAAACACATGAAAAAGTGCTCAACATCCCTAGACATTAGGGAAATGCAAATCAAAACAATG